>JANAVB010038076.1:0-33623 GCA_029216955.1 Iris pallida
CAAACGGTAGAGTAAGAACCAGGAGTTCTTAAGCGGAAAATTAATATCATGAATTTTTTTTCCATAAAGAAATCTAGTGCTCTTATCTTATAAAATTCAAAATCTAATGGTGTCATTCTTTTCAAATATTTACCGATTCTATGTTCAATTTTTGGATTTTTAGAAAGGAAACTCATTTTGAAATTGGGACGATATTTTTAATGTTTTAGAAAAAACAAATGATAAGAGTACTATAAATTTGATAGGAAACAACATAAATTTATCAAATTTTTAATATCCAAAATGTCTTTTGGAAATTGTTAGGGGACATCACAACCTTGTAAAATTACTGGTATAATCTCTGCACTTTGCATATCTTGGTCTTGCAATATGCACACTCTACAGTCTGCACTATGAACACTGCACACACTAAACACTCTGCACTCTCTTCACACTTTGCACACACTACACTCTGTGCACACTTTGCAGGAGATTTGCTTGCTGGAAAAAAAATGCTTGTTGTAGGAGATTTGCTTGCATGTAATAGCCAAAAAAGTACTTGCTGCAGGAGATTTGCTTGCTGGAAAAAAATCCTTGCTAATAAAATGCTTGTTGTTTGTTGTTTGTTGTTTATTGTTTTTGTTTTTGTTTAATTTGCAAAAAATGTTTTCTGGTTTAGCAAATAAGTTTTTTGGTTAGCAATTAATTAACACTTAGCAGTTAGCACTAGGGTTTTGGCTTTTTGTAAGTAAAATTACATTGTGTTATGTTTACTAGGTAGCACCAAACCAATCAATGGCAACAATATCATATTCATGCAATGTGCGTATTTCTTAAAAAAAAATTATTGAAATTTGTTTTCTATTGTTCATATATTAAAAGCCGCAAATTTTATATTTTAGATGTCGCAAGAATGTGATCCTCCTCAACCACCAACTAGTTTGCAAGCAACAAATGAGCCAATTTCTAATCCAAATTTGAGGCTTAGGGTTCATAAAAAACTATGAAGCAACAAGCTCCATTTTGGATAGATTTTAATAAATTTGTGAATACGGAAATAGTTGCTAGCATTATGGAAGGTTTTTTTTAGGGGCACCACCACTTCTACTAGGGGCAGCCCAAATTTTTTTGAAAAAATTACAAGTTTGCCATAGGTTTTTGTTACTAGGGGGCAGCCCATAATTCACTATAAAAGCCAAACTTGTTTTCTTTCTTCTCTCTTTCTTCCTCTATTACTTCTCTTCCTCCACTCTTTTTTTCTCCTCCTCATAGAAACCTAGAATTAACCTAACCTAAGTGAAATTGTCCCCCCACCTAAATTTGTTAAAGATTTTTGGTGAAATATCTAGTAATAGTGTCAATCACTTCTCCTATTTATTTGTAAGTCGTCGAATTTAATTTTGTGTAATGTTTTAACCTAAATTTTACATATAAAAGTTGAATTTTGTGTTTAATGTAGAAAGAAATAGAAAATGGAACAACCCGGACCATCAAATGCTGGATACTCTCCTCCCACAACGTTCGAAGAACACTTTGATGCATCGGAAGTCCTCGTGGTAACTACACTTTAACTTTATTTCGGATGAAAAATCGGACTTTGACACAGAGGACTGCCACTTCTCTGGCAGTCCCTCTCATGGATTTGGACTGCCAGGGATGTGGCAGTCCTATATATGTGAGGGACTGCCACATCTCTGGCAGTCCTATATATGTGAGGGACTGCCACATCTCTGGCAGTCCTTTTTAATTTCATATGCTTACATTTTGGCTTTATGTAGTTGTTTAGTTTTGACTTTTAACTTATATTATAGGAGTTGCGATCTTCCGATGTTGCGGTACATGCTCCATGGGTATTAGAGAAACATTTTTTCCGATGTGCGCTCCTCCGCCGGACCACGGATATTCTAACCTATGTACTATAGGTCAAATCGGTGATCACTTCGTCATACTAAAGATGATCGGTCATTCTCTGATTCCTCCACCTTTAACAGTTTGGTACAAAAGAATACCGGTCGAAGCCAGAGCTTGGACCACACCTTTCGCTGATCAAATCGACCATTATAAGAAGTTGTTGAAGTTTGAGGAGCTAAGAGACTTACCTGCTGACCACTGTGACGTCGAAATCGACTGAGTATCAATGTGTTATATGGAGGACCACTTTTGTATACATTTTGGCATTTTGGTTATAGAGGACCACTTTTGTATACATTAAACTATGAAATATGAAGTCCAATATATGTTTCTTACTTTTATCCATGTGTTATATGTGTTTTATGTGCTTATCTGGGTGTTATACATGTGTGTTTGTGTGTTTGGCTGAGTATTATACATGTTTTACATGTGTGCTAAAAACCATCAAAGGACTGCCACAACCAGGGCAGTCCTTCACATGTGTTGGACTGCCCTAGGTGTGGCAGTCCTAGATGAAATATTCTGTGATCTAGTCACAGAACATTTCATCTAGGACTGCCACACCCAGGGCAGTCCAACACATGTGAAGGACTGCCCTGGTTGTGGAAGTCCTAGATGAAATATTCTGTGACTAGATCACAGAACATTTCAGCTAGGACTGCCACACCCAGGGCAGTCCAACACATGTGAAGGACTGCCCGACACGGCTCGATACGACTTGACACAGACGCAACATTGTTCTTTGACATATCCATACAACAAATACAAAGTCTTTGTCCCAAATTTTTGGGGGTCAAACATTTTAATCATTTTCTTCCATTCATCCATTCAGCTCATTCAAGGGCCATGCCCATTGTAATGTTAACAAAAACCATATCTTTTGTTACATAAACTCAATACTAGTTCGTTTAGGTGTACCCTAGTCCTACCAGCTCCTTCTATTAATATCGTACTGCTCCTCCTGACTGTTGCATCCATTGGTCTATGTTGCACATGTCTAAACTCTAAACCACTTTAGACGATTTCTATCATAGTCTCCTCTTATCAACAACAGGTGCTACCTCCAACTTCCCACGAGTAAGCTCATTCTTATTCTCTTTTAATATTTGTGGAGTGCCGGTGCTTTCTAGTATATGGACAATTTTGCTTCCAAACTCACAATAGTAAGTTAAAGGTTGACTGGATAACTTTTCTATAACAACTACTCACATTAAATATAACTATATTAATGGAAAAATGAGATCCTAATGCAAGCATTTCATTAGAACCAGTTAGATTATAAAATATACTTGCAAGTGAAAGAACCAAGAAAAAGTCAGTAAAAGAAACAAACCTGGATTCACTAATTTCTATACTTTCAGTCAGCCTGCTTTCCCAGTCTTCAATGGCCTTTGATAACTCCGTCATAGATACAATTATGGGCTCTAACTTCTTATTTTGATCTTTCTCCTTTGTGAGAACTGAAACTAGCTTCTCTTGTTTCTCTTGAATATCTATATAAAGAATCTGTTTTTGCCTTTCTGCTTCCTCCAATGCATTAGAGACAATTTTAAATTTCTGGTTTAGATTACTTATCTCAACTTCACTCCGATGTGCTTGCTGAATTTTCTCTTCCGATTTAAAGATTAACAAATCAAATTCCCTCTTGGTGTTTGTAATGATTATCTCTTGCTCGCTTATTCGATTTCTGCACTCGTCAAGTTTATGGCATACCGAGTCAAACTGCTCCTTTTGCTGCGTCAATTCAAACCCGGCATCTGATGCTAGCTTCTTCTTCTCTTCTAATAGAGTTGATAATGATGTGTAGCTTCCCTTCCCGGAGAATTTTTCAAAATATTTTTTGAATTATTTATTTGATTTAAATTGTAATTTTTAGGATTTTAGAAATGATTATTTAGTTAATTATTACGGTAGATGACTCTAGCCATAGTTGAGTTTTGAAGTACTAGACGACTAGGATTTGTGGCACGGGAGATGTAGCAGTGTGCCTTGACTAGTGTACTAGCCATGCCCGGGGAAACCTAGCCATAGGGATGTCCTAACTAGGAAAACCAGGCCAAGTTGTGACATGACCATTATAAATAGTTAATTATTCATTATTAATATTATTTGACGTCTAGGTGACCCGGTCGCACCAAACTAGTCAAACTGAACCGAACTGAGCCCAAGCCCATGTAGTCATGCGGTACGTCCAATGACAATCGTGTTGATGCATTTTTAGTATGATTGTGTCGTATTCCATTTTAGTGATCTAAGGAATATTTCTAAATATTCTTAATTAGATATTATAAATATTGTTATTAGTTGATATTCAATATTATTTGTATAAGATAGGCCTTGTACATTTTCTGGGATTATTAGACGGTGCAATAATGGTATATACTTTATTAAATTTTGTTATTATTTTATTGGGACTGCTATTTAATAATATTATTTTATTGGTTATATTTAATGGTTATATTTAATTATATATTAAATTGTTATCAAGATATTTATATTTTATGCACAAATATAATATACTAAATGTGTGTGTATATATATATATATATATATATATATATATATATATATATATATATATATATATATATATATATATATATATATATATTACATATGTGTGTATTTGTATGCATATATAAGTATATTACATATATGTGAAATTGTAGGTATACATTATATATGTATGTGTATGTATATACATATATATATTATAGGCACTGGGCATGGGAGGAAGGTATCATATATGTGGCCTTTTGTAAAATAAAGACAAAATTATTTGTTATAGTTCAAAATGTATATTATGCATCAAACTTTTGTCCTGATGTTAGATGGTTACATTTCTTACAGGTGGAGTGTTGAAATTGACAAACCTATTTAATGGATAATAACTGTTAGTAGCATAAAGGTTTTGGATGATTCAATAATTTTATTTTTCCCATGTTACATATGCTACATTGGTAATGGTAATTAGAACATTGATCAATGATCAATGATTCTATTAGGCTCTATGCCATGGATATATATAGACTTATACCTACAAAGAAATAGAAAGAAGGAAAGAGGAATAAAGAGAAGCACCCAGCTGAGCAAACTCAGCTATTTCCCTGGCCCAATGGGACACCCCAGCAGCAGCCCAGCACAGTTTGTGCTCCAGCCCGAGCCCAACAAACCAGGCCTGAGCCATCCCGAGCTAACAAGTAGCAGGCCCACAACCCGCATCCCTCAGCCAAGCAAGGCATGAGCTCAACCCGATCAGCACAGAAGCCATCTCCCTCTGAACGCATATATATAGAAATAGAGAGAGCGAGCGATCGAAAGCAAAACAAAACCCTAACCTCAAACCCTACGCCCCGCCGACCATTCTCCCTGGCGCACCTCCCCGCCACCGGAGCGCACCGCCCAGGGCCGCCGACAGTGTGGCCGAGCGCACCAGCAAGCCGCAACAGAGAACAACGACAGCAACGGTGGCAATGATCGGAGGATTTCAAGTCGTGTTTTCTCCCGCATCGCTCGACGATTTCCCGAACTGATTTTGCTGGTACAATCCTAACCAATCCAACTTCGATCTCTTTCAAGTAGTTTGAATCTAGAAGCCCTGGTTTGCTAGATAAATCGATGCGAACTTCATCAAAAACTGCTTATAAATAATTAGAAAACAGTCCCAACGACCCGACTTGGAAGGCCAGTCACGGCCAACCTACTGATAGTTTTTAGAAACTACTTGAACACGATTAAAGTTAGCATAACCAGGATCAAAACTCAACTTGTAGTTCTGTTTTTCGATATGTATGCATGAATTAAATCATTGACGAAGTTGACGAAAAATCTGTTTTCAAAACTAGAAAATTGTCCGATACTACGTCCGTCCCGCCATTCCGGGCGACGTGGTCGCGAACCGAAAGCATCAAAAGCTGCATATCGGCTTCGTGTTCGTGTGGGCTTTGGCGGAATTCAAATTGGTCGCGTGTGCGCGACGAATTTGATACGTATCCGTCGAAATTCACCGTATCGTGCACTTTGCAAATTCTCCAATTACTTTGTGCACGCTCGTCAGATCGAGATGAAACTTGCGCCAACAGAACCGTATCATTTTCTGGTCCTGTATGCCAAGTTTGGTCCGATTCTGAGACCGTTGATAAAATTACCGTTTTGCGGGCCCTACGGTCCCACTCAACGGGCAATTTTGTGCACGGGCCGCCAAAATCCAACTTTGGACATACGGTTGCGTTCGTATCGAAAAACCGGATCCGTAGACATGTAATTTGACGACTTTAGAGACCATTGACTTTGGCACGCTTTTCGGTACAAAGCGGGTCCAACGGCGGACACCGTTTTTGCCTGAAATTACAGTTTTGCCCCTGTGTCCAGAATTGGACTTAAGGACAGGCAATCCTAGCTAATTTGACTATTCTGAGAATATTGGTAACATTTATTTCAGCTTTCGAAGACAGTTGTGATGACTTGGACTTTCTGACTTGTGATTGGCGATACATTGTTGATTCTCCGTGCAACCCCCAGGCAAGTATATCTTGCCAACCTGTACAGTATAATTTATATGCATGTTCACCATCTCGCTGCTGTTCTTTTCCTTATATTCGTGATTGCTTTATTTCATGTCTAGTATACTTTTCCTGTTATAGTCTCACTTTACATGTTTCTAGTTGCCTGTACATTCTTGTTCTTTCCTGTCATGATATTTCTATCTGTTACACTATGTTAGTCTCATACATATTGCTTGATAGAGTCGTCTAGTCCCACACCACGATTTTCTCGACTTGATTATGACTTGACTTGACTTGACATGACTTGAGTGGGACTTGACTTTGACATTCTATAGATTATGAGTACTTACCTTGACTATGGTCTATAGGATTTTATACTAGGATTGGCTACTGTCTTAGTTGTGAGTACTTGCCTTGACTGCGATTGAGACATTATAGATTGTGAGTACTTGCCTTGACTGCAGTTTATAGCTAGCCATTTCTAGTATGGCATGTCAGTGTCTTAGGATCCTCGTGTTTAGATCTTGTGTCTTGGTTCATTTTGTCTCGTTGGATACCCTTGATTGTTTCTTGCTTCTTTTTACTGTTACATGTTGGCTTGTATATTATGTATCTTGCTAGTCCTCTGAGGACCAGATGATCTCTTCAGGTTTAGCGACTACATGGAGTTAGTTAGCAGAGCGGGATGGTAGAGGATTGCGATATATGATACAGATATTTACTTGTGATATTTCTTTATTATCTTCTCATGCTTTTACATTTCGTACCATGTTATATTCTGCATATTTTATAGACTCATATCATTCTTGGAGTCTAATCGAATAATATGCTAATGGGTTGCAGACCATGACCCATAATTGTTCATTCTTGTTTATATGATTCATGTGGATTGAGATACAGTTTTACCTATGACCTTGACAGCTTATACGTACTCGAGTCGGGCTGGAGTCCGCTCGATATGTAGCTGGCTTGCTCACGAGCTCGCGTCCGAAAAGCGGGTGCGGGTCGTGACATGATGCTATCTCCTCCTTTAACCTTCCATTCTCTTTGACTTCCGAGCACAAAGTTTTCTCCTTTTCCTTAACCATCAGAGGACTGCCACAACCAGGGCAGTCCTTCACATGTGTTGGACTGCCCTGGGTTTGGCAGTCCTAGCGAAAATATTTTGTGATCTAGTCACAGAACATTTCATCTAGGACTGCCACACCCAGGACAGTCCAACACATGTGAAGGACTGCCCTAGGTGTGGCAGTCCTAGATGAAATATTCTGTGACTAGATCACAAAATATTTCAGCTAGGACTGCCACACACAGGGCAGTCCAATACATGTGAAGGACTACCCTGGTTGTGGCAGTCCTAAATATAATATTCTGTGATCAAGTCACAGAACAATTCATCTAGGACTGCCACACCCAGGGCAGTCCTTCACATGTGTTGGATTGCCCTGGGTGTGGCAGTCCTAGCTGAAGGACTGTGATCTAGATCACAGAACATTATATCTAGGACTGCCACACCCAGGGCAGTCCAACACATGTGAAGGACTGCCCTGGGTCTGGCAGTCCTAGATGAATAGACCTGTACAGAACATTTCAACACAAGTATCCAACACATATCCAACACAAGTATTTATTTTACACAAGTATCCAACACATATCCAACACAAGTATTTGTTTTACACAAGTATCCAACACATATCCAACTGAAGTATTTCAATACAAGTATCCAACACATAACCAACACAAGTATTTCAACACAAGTATCCAACAACATGTTTGACACCCAAAAATATCAACATCAAAAAATATCAACATCCAAAATAGCCAACTTCAGACAATCAAACAACAACAAGTTTGCAAAATATTCAACATCATACAATCAGACATCAAACAATCATACTACATATCATGGCGGGCCTTCGAACGAGACTCCGTATTATGCATGAATGGGAACTCAACCTCGTCGTCGATGCGCTCAAGCTCGTTGGCGACCAAGATACTAGTGTCGACCAAGACACTAGTGTCACTTTGGCAAGCGCTCCGAAGTATCTTGGTCAGTTCCTTCGCCCTTTTAGACTATAAATGAAAGTATAATTGAATTTAGTCTACAAACATGAAAATCTCAAACTAATTACTAATGCGGAACTCACCATCTTCACCAATGAAACATACAAGATGTTTTTCGAAGGAAGATTTCCAACAGCTACTACGGCCTCGGGACCCGGGTTTGTAGGGTTCAATAACTTAGGATGTCCGACCCGCCGGCAGACGAACGACTCGCTACTTTGTCGTTTTCTAGGGTTAGGGTTTGAAAAAAAATTGTGGGTTTGTCGTATTCAAAAATTCCATTCATAAACCCTAAAGACATTCTAAACCTAAATTATCAAAAGTTTTTAGAGAATTAAAACTATTCTAGGGTTTCGAATAGAATGTAGAAAATTATAGAAGAAATTAGGGAAGAACGTACCTAGAATCCGATTTCTTCGACTTGCGTGTCATCTCGTCGAATGTAGGAGTGTTCTTGAAAAAAATTTGGTAGAGGAATTAGGATTAGAGTGGTGGAGGAGAAAAGACTAGGGTTTTGTGAGAGAGAAAGAGAGCTCTTCTTTTTTTCTTTTGGAGGAGAGAGAGAGGCAAATGAGGTTTGGGGAGGAAATGAGAGTTTGGGGGGTTGGGCTGCCCCCTAGCAAAATGTGGGCTGCCCCCTAGTAAAATCTCCACTTTTTGGGTTGCCCCTAAGTAAGGGCTGCCCCCTAGTAGAAGTTGTGGTGCCCCCTAAAAAAACCATTATGGAAAAGAATGCCATTGTCATAGTAAATTAAATGGAACAAGCAATGTAAAAAAATTATTGTAATCTATGTCCGGTGAATCCAAGAAATCGTGATCCAAATCAATCTATACTCAACTTGTAATCAAATACAAAGGGCACGGATAAAATTTTTACTAGTTAAAAATTTAATCAAGATGAGTGAGAAAGGCTTTGACACGTACGATAATCATTGATGAGCTTCCGTTTCGATTTGTCTAGTGCGAAGGATTTAGAAACTTTATAATGTTGCATGTCCTATCTTTCCTATTCCATCAAGATGGACTGTGGCACGAGATTGTTATGAAGTTTACTCTATTGATAAGAGGAAGTTCAAAACATGAAAGAGTCCAAGCAAAGGGTATGTCTTACGACGGATAAAGGTCAATTATATGTGTCTTACGGCACATTACATGAATGAAGATTGGGAATTAAAGAAAAAATTGTCCAATTTTTAGTCACAAAGGTGAGGACATCAGGAAAGCGGTAGAAACAATGTTCGCTTGAATGGGGTATTGACAGAATATTCACTATCACCATTGATAATGCAAGTTCAAATGATGTAGCCATTTATTATTTGAGCAAGAAGATCCAAAATTGGAAAAATAGCATTCTACATTGTAAATATTTATATATGCGATGTATTGCACATATCATCAATCTCGTGGTGGTGGATGGTTTGAAATTGATGTCTCCTTTGGTTACTCGTGTTAGGAATGCGGTAAGATATGTGAGACATTCTCCTAGTAGATTTCAAAATTTTAAGGAGTGTTTTAAAGCCGAAAAGATCCAAAGCAAAAAATTATTATGTCTTGATGTTAGCACACGTTGGAACTCTACATTTGTTATGTTGGAGACTGCACAAAGATTTGAAAGTGCCTTTGAGAGATTTACTTCTTTGGATCCTGGTTTAAAGTGGAGCTAGCGGAGAATGGTGGGTATCCTAGTGAAGATTATTGGGCTAATACAAGAAGACTGAGTACTTTTCTTCAATACTTCTATCACTACAACAAAAATACCTTTTAATGACGGCTAAAAAGCGTCATTAATTGCAAACCATGACGCTTTTTTTTCTCAGTCCAAGCGTTATGAAATCGGGTGTTATAAATGTTTTTAAAAGCGTTATAGATAATTCATCCAAACCCGTCATTAATAGGTTGAATTTCTGCTACATTTTATTTTCAAAGCGTTATGGATAGTTATGAAAAACTGCTGTATATGGTCGTTGTATCACATTTATAACGCTCTATACTGCATGTTATATATTCCAAACGCTGCTCAATTCAATTCGAAAACAACCACTTTGAACCATATTCACAACAAAGCATTGAAATGTAATATAAAGTACCATTCTCTATTTCATTGTCTCAAAATATAGTATTTTAGCTACCATTCTACATTTCTCCATTTTATTATATACATCTTCTCAAAATATATAGAGTATCCAATATAGAGTACACTTTAGCTACATCAAAACTATCGACATCAAAAATCTTACAGATACTGTAGCGAAGAAGCACACTTATAACGCTTCAACTTGGTCACATGAAGACTGTCCATAGCACATGTACGTATAGCAAAATCCTGAAAAAGAAAGCAAAACCCTCACTTTTAGAGTCTGTCACTTTTAGAAAGCAAAATCCAACCAACAATTTTAATCAAAATAGCAAAACGTCTCCTATAGCAAAGAAATCTTTCCAACCCAACATGTATAATAGGGAAAACCTAAACCAACATCCTACAACAAGTATAGGAAGGAGAACCCAAGTAACAATTTATACAAGAAACCCAAACCAACAATGCATGCATCACAAATAATTCCAACAACAGCTAGGTAACTCGAAACCGAAAATGATCCAATAGCAAGTAAAGAACCGAACATGATCTAAAGATCATTCCCGCTTCACAAACAAAGACAATCGTAGGATCGTCAAGCCAAAATCGAACCCAACACGTATCAGTCGATCGAAACCCTTTTTATGTAGGGATCGAGATCCAACAACATCATCGACGAACAAAATAAACCCAAAAACTGAAATCAATCAAGAGTTTAGAATTTATACCCCAGAATTTGGTATCGGAATCCGAAGGGAGCCTTCGGACTCGGCTCGCAGGCACGCACAGCGCCTCGCCGGGTCGCATCTGCAACTGTGAAGAGGCTACATCATCGACACGAAGGTATCCTCACATCCGTATCCAGTATCGACTCGTACAAACACGAGCGTATCTGCACCCAGAATGAACAACCCAACAGTACCAACATACAAACTACGACCAACGACAAGAAACGAAATGAGATATATAAGATGTCTCAGATAAGGATCAATCAACATCTGCTGTACTAGCGTGCCATAACACGTATAGGACACGTCCCGACACGGAGCCAGTGTATCCGATACGACCTGCAATGCTTTGGTTCATTTGGTCGAATGACCATCGCCAAGAGTATCAGAGTACTCTAATAAAAACCGAAACCGACAAATAAAGTAAAACATCCAGGCATAGCATAGTGGACGTAGTCCCAAAATCAACGATGCATGCATGCTAATGGAGATGTCAATCCCGAAATAGAAATACTTCCAACTAATATATACCCGTATGTGATTTATATCAAAAGCTCCCAACAAAAACACACACAGTACCAAGTTAAATCCATCATGCATAATAAATAATTAGATACCCAACCAACAATTTTAATTCAAATAACAAAACATCTCCTACAGCAAAGAAATCTTTTCCAACCCAACATATATAATAAGGAAAACCTAAACCAACATCCCACAGCAAGTATAGGAAGGAGAACCCAAGCAACAATTTATATAAGAAACCCAAACCAACAATACATGCTTCACAAATAATTCCAACAGCAGCTAGGTAGCCCGAAACCGAAAATGATCCAACAGCAAGTAAAGAACCGAACATGATCTTAAGATCATTCGCGTTTCACAAACAAAGACAATCGTAGGATCGTCAAGCCAAAATTGAACCCAACACGTATCAGTCGATCGAAACCCTTTTTATGTAGGGATCGAGATCCAACAACATCATCGACAAACAAAATAAACCCAGAAACTGAAATCAATCAAGAGTTTAGAATTTATACCCCAGAATTTAGTGTCAGAATCCGAAGGGAGGCTTCAGACTCGGCTCGCAGGCACGCACAGCACCTCGCCGGGTCGCGGCTGCAACTGTAGAGAGGCTACATCATCGACACGAAGGTATCCTCACATCCTTGTCCAGTATCGACTCGTACAAACACGAGCGTATCTGCACCCAGAATGAACAACCCAACAGTACCAACATATAAACTACGACCAATGACAAGAAACGAAATGAGATATATAAGATGTCTCAGATAAGGAGAATCGGAGATCCCGGCCAATTTTATTAAAAGTGAAGCAAATATATTCATGGAATCGTATGTCATCTACGTAAACATCATGTTATAAAATGTTATCCATATGGAATGAACACACCTGAGCAATCATGTGATGTGATGTGGCGTTGATATTAAAATCTTGCATCTGTCAAAATTATCATGAGGCAGTCCCAATTCGCAAACAAATAAACAAACAAATAATGATATTTGTGCACCCATGCCCATAGAACAACTATAGAACATCCTACCTCCTGACAAGTAGCAAAACTAGAGCCCATAACCAAACATATTATCAAGAGAAAGCCACCTACCCGCCAACACCCACAATGTATAACCTCCTGTATTTCTCCCTTTCTGCTCACGTTATTATATTAATGTAGAGTAATTTTTTTGCATGTTTGTCAATATATTTTCAGAAAACATGTTTGGGTTCAAATAAAGATTTGTATATACTTCATCAAGTTTTTTTTAGATATTGTAACAACGTAGTTGTGTAATTTGTGAGCAAGACCTTACTTTCGATGAAGTAATATAAAGTTGTTTGGTTGAGTGTAAAACCCAGGTGATCCTGGCTAAGCACTAACCAATAGATTCTAATCACTGTTTGGTCTTAAATTGTTAGTAAAGAAGTAGAGAAGATAATTACAAAAGAGAAAATTGCTTGGTTTTATAATAACTCATTTCTCACTATATACTTCTATTTTGAGCTTAATCATCCCTTGTTGGTTCTCCTCAGTTCAGCTAGGGCTTGACCTCTCTTTAGTCCGATTAATCACATAGTTGTAGATGTGAAACCCGAAACCAAAAATGATCCAACAACAAGTAAAGAACCGAACATAATCTAAAGACCATTCGCGCTTCACAAACAAAGACAATATCGTCAAGCCAAAATCGAACCCAACACGTATCAGTCGATCGAAACCCTTTTTATGTAGGGATCGAGATCCAACAACATCATCGACAAATAAAATAAACCCAAAAACTGAAATCAATCAAGAGTTTAGAATTTATACCCCATAATTTAGTGTCAGAATCCGAAGGGAGGCTTCGGACTCGGCTCGCAGGTATGCACAGCACCTCGCCGGGTCACGGCTGTGACTGTGGAGAGGCTTCGGACTTGGCTCCCCAAATGTAATTACACTCCCTTGAACAAGAACAAACAGAAAAAAATCAAAGAACCCTTTTAGGGAAAAAAATCCAAATCAAAAATTAAGAACCCTAATTTTTAGGGAAAAAATTACACTCCCAAGAAAATCTTTTTTTAGGAAAAAAATCCAAATCAAAATCACTCACTTAATCAAGAGAAGTCAACGATGATGCAACCCTTTTCGGATCATCGCCGACGTGGATGGAGACGTCGGAAAACCCTAAAATTAAGAACCCTAATTTTGGAGAGATAGATGCATGTATGGTTGTCAAAAATTAGGATATTTTTGAATTTAGGGCATAAAATAAGAAATGATCGAGATTTTAGGACAAACCGGGGGTGAAGGCTACGCCGGTAACAACCTTCCCTCTGCGGTGGAGTCTGTAACCGAGGGAAGCGAGGAACGGGCTGAGGAAAGTTGGGGAGCGGGGAGCGGGCTGAGGGGAGTTGGGGAGCGAGGAGTGGGCTGAGGGGAGTTAGGGAGCGGAAGGAGAAAGAGAGAGGGTTTAGAATTTTTCTTAAGTGAGGGAGAATTGCGGGGGAGTCGAGGTTTCGACTTAAATTTTTGTGCTTCTTTTATAACGCTCATATTACTGGAGCACTATCAATAACGTTTTTAATGTAAAACGTCATAGATTCTAGTCTTGTTGAACATTGATGACGCTTCCACATCAGCCGTCATGAAAACCACTTATCAAGCGTCATTAATAGGTCTTTTTGTTGTAGTGTATGAGCTTAGCATGCGTATCTCAGGTTCCTTGTATGTCACTTGTAATAATTTTTTTGATGAAATCACATTAATTGACATTCTTTTGCGCACTTCGAAGGATAGTGATGACTTTGACTTGGCTATTATGGCCGATAAAATGAGAGAAAAAGTATGAAGAATATTGGGGATATATTGAGGAGATGAATATGGTTATATTTATTGCACCAATTTTTGATCCCCGACATAAGTTAGAGTATGTGGAGTATGCTCTTGATCATCTCTATGGTCCGGAGAAGAGCAATTCCATGAAAAAGAAAGTGAAAGTTGTTGTGTCCTCTTTGTTCAATGAATACAAAACATGAGTGCTTCTCAAAGTGGTGGTGCTAGTACTACCATTGAAAGAGTTGAACCTTCTACCGAGAATCAACTGGTGTAATTGAAAAAGTTTATAAAAGCCCAATTCAAGAAACACAAGATGGAGTTGGGTGGTAGTGAATCAAAATCAGAGTTCGATCATTATATAGAAGAGAGTACAGTCGATGATGATGATGATTTTAATATTATTGGATGGTGGAAGCTTAATTCTCCTCATTTTTCTATCCTTTCAAAGATGGCTCGGGATGTGTTGGTCGTTTCCATATCTACCACGGCGTCCGAGTCCGCTTTTAGTACGGGTGGTTGTGTACTTATGCGTATAGGAGTTCTTTGACTCCAAAAATTGTTTAAGCCCTTATTTGTTGTCAATATTGGTTTCAGGGGCCATCCGATCGACCCATAGTGTCTATTATTGAAGAGGAGTTTGAATACGTGTATAAAGTTGAAATGGGTAATATGTTTGATTTTGAATTATATTGTATTACTTTTGTATATATTGTTTTTTGTTATAACTTCTTTCGTAGACTTTCATTTAGATTTGGGTAACTTAACGGTGGAATCAACGTCAACAAGCAAGGTTTGAGACTTAGATATTTGTAATTTTTTTGTGAGTTTCTATGCTAGACTTGTTGTTCTTACTGTATTTTGGAGTTGGACTTGCTAGACCTGTTGTCACATTTTTATTTTGTAATATGTTGGAGTTGGACTTGCTACTTTCTACTTGCTAGACTTGCTGTCACATTTGTATTTTGTAATATATTGGAATTGGACTTACTACTTGCTGCTAGACTTGCTATCACATTTGTATTTTGTAATCAGTTGGGGACTTGTTGTTACATTGGTATAACAGTGTGTGCAGAGTGTGCAGATTAACTTATTGCAGCCATTGAGGACTCTAGCAAGGCATATAGTATAAATGCAATTTCATTCTAATATGGACTTGCTACTTTCTACTTGCTAGACTTGCTAAATACATGTATTATTGGGCACCAGGCAACATCATTATATTTATTGGGTTTATTATGTTGTGCAGTGACGAGGCATTCAATGACGAGGCACTCGTTGCAGCCATTGGCGAGAAGTTTGCAGCCATTGATGATGATGGCTTGTTTATTTACTATTACCAGTTTATTTATTGTTTCTTCTTTAAAATTTTACTAACATATTAAATGAGAAAGTGGTAATGATGATTAGGGATTGAGAAAGTGTAATTGATACTACATGGCATCATACTATGATGCATGAATAAGCCATCTGAGCCATATTCTTCTTCTTCTTTTTTCTTCTTCCTCTCTTTTTGTACATGGCATTTGAACAATAGAATTGAAATAATTGATTGCTAAAATGTAAACTGTAAATTATAAAGTGGCTTGGTCTAGAATGTAACTTTGTAAAGTGGACTCCAACTCTAGTTACTGGAGTGGAAAGTGGCTTGGTTTGTAAACAAAAGTAGCTAAATTCTCTTGTGTAAATTTGTATCATACTTGTATGTGGTCTGGAATGTAACTTTATATATTTGATGTTTAAATTGTAACTTTATTTTGTCATTTTTTTGTATATTTTGTGAACTCTTATTTTGGTTTTGTATATAAAGACTCAGTATGGTTAAAAAAAGTTGGTCTAGAAATTGGATTACCAGAGGCAGAGACTAAGTCTTTGAAAGACTGGAACTGGAAAATTGCTAGATTTTTGTACTTGAATAATTATTCTATGGGCCATTTTTTGTTTTATTAATTTTTTGGGTTAAGTTTGTCTACCATGTCCCATAAACTGGTCCATTAAAAATCAAGGCCCATAAACCGAATTAATCGAACAAACCGACCCGATTTTGAACGATTCGGTTCATTTTGATTTTGAACTTAAATAATTCGGGTCGGTTTTCAAATAACTTGGTTCGGTTCATGTTCGGTTGTAAGTAGCAAGGTTTTGGTTTGGACCGAACCGACCTTTTACTCACCCCTAGAGTTCATTTTCGGAAATCAGGTTTCCTGGACGTTACTAGGAATTCAGCCTAGAGAACGACATACCGACGGTATACTGTATTATACCGACGATGTATCAATTTTGGTCCATTTTGTCACAAAAAGTTTCTGGGGTCCCATATTCGGCATACCGTCAGTACACTGGTCTGTACCGACGGTATATCGGGGCTGCAATTTTTTGCGACAGAGGACTTGTTGTTGTCTTAAACTGGCATACCGCTGGTATACTAGAGTATACCGCCAGTGTATTGGCAGAACACCCAAGTTCTATATTGTAGTGCCTTATCCCAACATCGTGCCCGTTCCTCGTTGCAACGCGAGGAACGCAGTTAAGAAACATTGTCGCTATTGATTGGTCGGGATTGGTTGAATTAAGATCCTTTTCTCGCTATGAAATAACTTCTTCGAAATCAAGTCCCATATTCAGCGAGTTGTGCCTCGAGGATGGACTTTGTGGCTGAGTCGGGAGAGACCTCTCATTGCTCTGCTTTTCATGCCGCACTTGCTTCTTTGGCTTTGGTTTTATGAATACGTTTTCGTGAATATTTTTGATGGATTTCATTGCTTTCGTTTTTCGAACTTCGTATTTCATCGAACTCAGAAGAAAATGGTAGACTGATGATGCATTGCTTGTGCGATTTTAGGTGATCGTGTAGGCGTCGTCTAGCGTAACAAGACCTTGTTCCCTTTCGTCTAAAAAAATCAAGGTGAGTGGCTGGACCCTTCTCCCCTTTGGCTCTCTTGTTCTCTAATCAATCGATAAAATGTTAGTTGAATACGCAAAGGACACGATTGTTTAATTTTAATGAATTATTGCACGATTTCTCACGTATGCTCGATATAGAACTGTTATGCCATGAAACTGCTACATACTTGTAACCCCTCTTTTTTATTTTTAATAAAATCATTTTTCCTCCTTTTACTTGTTAATAGGAATCCATGGCAAGATGGAATGGTACTATGGTAATTAAATGAATGGCATGGTTAGTAATTTGAGGGAAATATTAGAGTGGAAAGGTTCTAGAATTTATTAACCATTTGATTAATTAGTCATGGCTAATGAAGACTAGAATATTCTCGCTAACAACTTCCTAACTAATTCCTAACTAACCTTACTCCCTTCTAACAACTTCCTAACTACCTTCCTATTTAGGAAACATGTGATAAATAGCCTTTTGTAATAAAATGAATTGTTCTACAAATAAAACTATTTTATTTGCAAATAGCTAATTGTTCCATTTAAACTCTATATAAACAGATTCTTTTTTCTTTCCTTCATTTTTGTCAGATCCAGAGAGCAGACTATGATTCTTCCATCCTCCTTCTTCTTTCCTCCATAGATTCTTGGAGCTCAAGCTCACCATCCATGGTAGTGACTAGACGACAGTACCGGACGGAACGTTATCGTCTTCCTCGGCCGGTCACCGTGAAGTCTTGCGATCAAATTCTCCTTTTGGATGCAGAGCTCTGGATTTCTGTCATGGCGGACCAGCAACGATTCTCCTGCACCGCTATTTCTCTCCACTGTGAGTTTGTGAATCATGCCTTGTCGATCAATCACCGGTGAGTTCTCGTTCAGATTCTTTCAAATTGCTGTTTGATTTACTTTCTGATCTATGACTCTTCTCCGTCGTATGACCACCGGTGGACCGTTCCTTTACATCGGCAAGTTCGAGTGGAGTCCATTCTGCAGACGATCGACGGTCGACGATCTCGTCTCCAATCAGCTCTGGCGGTGACACCTTCTAGTGCTTCTTCTCCGACCATCCATTGACGAACCCTAGTAGTTAAAAATAGTTCGTCGGTGATGAAGGATTGAATTCAGGGGACGTCGAGCTTGATCTATGGTCGTCGTTGATGATTTTTGGATTCGAAGCTCGATCAGAGTTGTGGGGACGAGCGACGTTCTGTTCGAGTCATTCTCAGTGACAAACTCGAGGAAATGACTCGTAGTTTCGATGGTGAGTCGTATGACATATTCCCTCCAATTCTTGATTTGTTTCTTCATTTTTGATATTCAGAAATCAAGAGATCACTCTAAGTCTTTGTTTCTCTGTCTGCATATGTTGTGCTCGATGAATTGCCTTAACGGAAGTTCAAATCGGATCAGGACACGATGACACTCATTTCAGTTGTAGTTGAGTTCTCGATTGCATTTACGAGTCCAATCTGATCCTGAATAGGTATGTTTTCTTTATTCTACTTTTCTTGATTCAATTCCTTTGAACCAATTAAAATTTGTAGACTAGTATTGTTGACACCAGTGTGTCCGAACAATTTATACTACAACACATATATAGAGTTCAGGGTTAGGTGACGCAGAC
The DNA here is from genome assembly GCA_029216955.1 of Iris pallida. Lineage (NCBI taxonomy): Eukaryota > Viridiplantae > Streptophyta > Magnoliopsida > Asparagales > Iridaceae > Iris > Iris pallida. The sequence continues at coordinate 19,115 of JANAVB010038076.1, forward strand.
CTGTGTTTAATTCGATACAGTAGTATGTGTTAGTCCCGGGGCTTGATCAAAGATGGTAGACTCGATGTCGAGATCAGAGGTTTAACAAACGTTCTGTTCTTCCTCTCCGCTACTCCGTTAGATTGAGGAGAATACGGAGCTGCAGTCTCGTTTATGATTCTATGTTCTTTGCTGAACAATATGAATTCATGAGACCGACACTCTCCGCCTCGATCACTTCTTAGCCACTTGAGTTGTAGATCGGTTTAACGTTCAGCTTCAGCCTTGAAGTCTCTGAACTACTCGAATGCTGCATCCTTCTACTTGAGAAGTCATGCGAACGTGCACTTCGAGAAACACTTCGAACCGGCCTCTGTAGAGAATTGATAAAAGTCACAGATATCTGAGTGTACTAACTCCAGATGATCAGTACTTTAGTTTAATCATCTGAGCAGCTTCCCAACAGTCTTGTATCTGCACAGACCTTAAACTCCTCCACCTCCTTACCCCCACATTCCGAAGATAAGGTCCCGGTAGGACAGCTTGAGTCTGCTTCTGTCATAGAACAACTCTCAGTCCACTCAATAAAGTAACTTTATCGCCATCAGCAGAAGTTCGAACATTCTTTCAGTACCGAACATCTTTTCGAAGCATGTTCCTCGCCAAGAAATTACCATATGGCTAGTACGAATGTCCATCTTTCAAGTCTGTATCAGATAACAGACTTTCTGAGATCAGATTGCCAAAAAATCTCTGGTACATGCAATACGCATTCCAGTGTCCTTGTCGGTGGTTAATAACCACTGTCTCGATCTTCAGAACTTCTGCTAGATATATGTTCGCCATCGAGACCTTCGTCATAACATGGCTTGTCCTTGGTGAACAACTCCTTTGAGAGCACATGTGGTCAGATGCACTGCTATTTCGGTTTGGGCTTGGATTTGCATTCACTCATGTAGTGGCCATTCTTGTCACAGTTGAAGCAAGTCACGTGGGACTTGGACTTTTGTTGCTTGAACAAAGGACCGTTCACTTTTAGATTAGTGGAGTCCTTCTTCTTGTGATGAGAAGCCACCTGCTTCCCCTTGAACTCTCTTGTCTGCACCAAGTTGGCCTTAGCCAGTTGTTTGGACAGAGAGTCCATCTTCTGTTGAGATCACATTACGTCCTCAACGTAGATCTCTTGTAGAAGATCTTCCAAGCTAATGTCCAGCTTCTTCCGATGCATTCTAGCATAGAAGTTGCTCCAACCAGCAGGAAGTTTCGAGACTATCCCTCCAACGACAAACTTGTCGATGAGGGACATCTTCTCGTCATCTAACTTCTGGCACAACTTCAAGAATTCCTTTACTTGAGGTAGCATCGCCATTTCATCTTCGAAGAGCCACTTGTGGTACTTCTCGACGATAAAGATTTTGGACCTGTTCTCATCATCTTCATATAGCTTACTCAAAGAATCCCAGATCTCTTTGGCATTCTCCTTCTTGGAATATGACTCAGCCAGAGAGTCTTCCATAGAATTGAGAATCAGCAGTTTACAGATACTGTTTTCTCTTTTCCATTTGCTCTGCTTGACGAGTGCAGCATCGACAGTTCCTCCTTCTGGAATCGTCGGTTCATCCTCAATCAACACATGGTCTACGTCCACGAGTTGAAGATTAAGGGTGACCTTCCTCTTCCAGATTTGGAAATGTTCTCCATCGAATTTCTCCAACTTGTTAAAGCTGGTATCGATGAGAGAAGCACGAGAGTTCTCCATCTACAAGAATCTTGCTTTGAGATTGTTAGTCCCGGAGCTTGATCAAAGATGGTAGACTCGATGTCGATATCAGAGGTTCAACAAACATTCACCTTCTGATTATTTTCGAGATCCAAGAGGAATACTATAATATAAATCTGATTACAAAAGCAACAATAATCAGAAAGTAAATCTCACGTTCTTCCACGCAATCGCAGTTGCTGACGGACAGAACTGAGTTCAGAAAATAAATCTCACGTTCTTCCTTGCAATCGCAGTTGCAGATGGACAGAACTGAGTTACAACTCAGATGAAGGAGAAGAAAGAAGAAAGAAGAAAGAAAGAAGAAAGAAGAAGAGGAAAGGTTCTTGCTGGGGTGATTAAGATCATCGTTGCTCAAAGTAAGATTCGCCCTACCACGATCTGCTTCCAGGAACCAGCAAGTTCACAAAGAACTTCTGGAACGCTCGTAAGTCAAAATTTGAGACTTGAACGAGCTTCCTGGACTTTACAGACTCCCTTAACTCTCTTCTTGGTGCATATTTCAAAGAAGGCCAATGGGCTTTATTTATAGAGTGGAGTTGAGACTTCACCTCTTCTCCTATCCGATGTGGGACTAAAATACCAATACTCAAAAATAGAGTTTGATATTTTAGATCATCCCACAATCAGTATAGAAGTGTGCCAGTCCATGCCTACCCCCCGAACACTCCCGTGCATGCACGAGACATCCTGGAGTCCGTGTCCGAGTCCGAGTCCGCACAACAAAAATCAACTTGCATCCTTGTTGGATTTAATCATTTTTTCTTCTAGAAAAATACTCCCACATGGCACAAACTTGTGCCCCGCTACTCCTCATGTGCACACCTCAACACAAGCAATGCATTATATTGAGTTACTCACCATTTGGTGTAGCCGATGTGAGGCTATCTTTTCTAGTCCAAAGGCAAAAACACCAACAGTATGTGTCAATTTTGTTGTAACCGCGTGTCCAGCTGACACTGGGATACAGGAAGCTACGCTGGACCATTTGGATTCAAATGGGTTTGTTTAGTCAACAATCTGTCTTGCTAATGGGGACAGGATTATGTTGGTCATTAGGGATATATAGATTGCACCATTACTATTGGGCCTTGGAACTAGGCTTATATTGGTTTGTAGAATGGACCAATAGAACAGTAGGGTTGGGCGATGGTCCTTTGGGTTGCATTAAGCAGGGCCCAGAAATGTTGGGTTAGTTGATTAAAGTTCAGTATTATGGACTGGACTTAATGAACCGAGTTTGTCTTTTAATATTAAGCTGATTAATAAGGTTGGGCTAATAGTAAGATAGATAAAATAAGGTCTAGTAATAAATAGAGTTTAAGTTAGAGTAATAAATTAGAAATAGATTTATTAGTGATAAATAGGTTGCTAGTAGAAATATTTCTAAATAATTATTTATCTAAACTAAAATTATTTTCAAGTTCTAGTTATTATTTAAATAATATTATTTTCTAAATTATTTTCTTGCTAGTTTATATATATATTTATATATATATATATATATATTTATATATATATATATATATATATATATATATATATATATTAGTAATATTATATTGCTAGATAGGTAGTGATATTAGCTAGATAAGGTCATTAGTAGAATCTAACCTATTATTGCCCAATTTTAGGTGGAAACATTTGGATATTGATTTGCAAGGACAAGGCAAGTATATTCTATGACTTTGACTCATTTACTTCATGTGGACTTGTATTCATGTTGGACACATTGTTACACGATAGGTCATGTGCTTCTGATTATTATTCTCTTGTTCTTTACTGGTACCTGGGGAGGGGAAATACTGTGAGTATGTGACCAAAGTCCAACTTAGGAATTCATGATGATAGCTTAATCACACACCTATGAACGTGTGATTAAGCCGTACCATATACTTGCTCTTATTCATGATCTTTACCCAGACGGTCACATATTTCATATGTATTTCAAATCACGTGTCATGATCTTCTTGTTTCATATTTCAGTAGATTATGCATCTCAGGTGATTCAGGTTAGTCATATTTTATTGCATCTTTACTTGTGCATATGTTGTATTTGTTTTAATGTTATGGATTGTACTTTGCTCCTTTGTTGACTAGATCGTTGACATATTAGATCAGGGTAAGAGGATGTTGACGGCACTAGCTTGAACGATGACTACTGGAAGCTCTAGAAGACTATAGAAGATTATGGTATATCATTTAGGTGTATCAAATATTGTAGATATTTTGATGTATTAGATAGTTTCCATGAGACAGATGTATTATTATTTTCTTCTGGATTTAGTTATCGAATTTGTCTCCGGAGGTTGGATATGTATGATGTACTAAAAAGATATAGTGATCTGTGAATCGTGTGAGTGTGTGCTGGATTGTTTTCCTTTACTAGTTCTGTGATTGAGTTTAGGATTGATATCATGTTTTCCTCAGGTTTAAATACAGCTTATTACATTGTGTCCACAATATAGGTTGGGCATGTCTGACTCGTATTCAGAAATCTAGAAGCGGGTCATGATAATACTTTCTTATGTACATCTGCTGTAGAAATGTCATATCATAAATTGCTACATGCTTAATATGTAATGCCTGTTATAGAACTGTGATAAGCAAAGTTTGAGTCAATGAATAATTGTCGCCACAATACGACAAAACAATGATAAAAATGGTTAAGTTGCTCACAAATTAAAGATCATGCTTGAATAACTCGTCTAGTCTTCCACGGTCATGGACAACTTGTGCACAAGGAACGGCTCCCTCGAACGATACCCCTGGATACGGGATAAATTCGGCCTCGGAGGAAGCAAAAGATAGATGTGCTAGATATAAGCAAATCTGGTTATTCGGCAAACTTTCAGCGGAGCTCGCTACTCGCGCTGAAAGGGGCACCATCTAAACCCAACTATAGTCCAAGATGGCTTGTGATGCCAATGACCTTCACATATACAAACCGCACACACTATGGTAATAAATGATGCCAATTGATAGGGAAGCACATTATAAGCTTCATCATTGCACAACATACTCTATCGTGGGTAAGTTCTAGCATAATTTATGTTTTTATGTCTATCAAATGCTTACATGCAATTCACTATGATGGCTAGAAAGATCACTGAATATATATATGGCACGCTTTACATAAAATCTTGAACCAAATAAGAGCGTGGTATATAATTAGCTATTCACCAATACACGGCAATGTACTGACCCTCGCTCTCCACTAGTACCCTGGACCAAGAAGGGTGTGCCACCTAACTCAAGGCAATGCTAGTTCATTTTGAAGCCTTGTTCGTATGCCAAGGTTTGTTTCAATCCTTTTGAAGACTCTGTATTTCAGTCCAAAGAAAGATGGCTCGACTCCCTATGATAGTAGGTGTTTGAATTATTTTGCTTATATAAAAGGGGATGTAATGTATAAAAGATTATCTCATCGGCGTTCATTTTGTAAGTCGATTCGAGTCTTGTATATGATGTTTATTATCAATGAAAAAGAATTTTATTTTGTTTCAAATGTGTTATTTAATTTCTTTGTGTACTCTATTAGATGTGTTTCAGATAACCTTATGACTACGCCTTGTGCAAGCGCAACTTAGGTTCACACGATATTACGTCCAGGGAACGACTATCGATTCTTCGTAATCGGGGCGTGACATATTGGTATCATTGCATGACTTTACGTCCTTGGCCTTCCATATTGTGTCTCGAACCCTTGACCTCGTGTTGATGAGATGAGTTATTCCATACAATGAGCCCGTAATATTTTCTGAGACTATTATGAGTTGTCTTCTATTGTAGAAGTTGGAGAAGTCGCGACCGAGAACGATACGAGAGCTTCAAGTGGCTCAAGTAGTTCCGAACCTTCTACCAACTTATGGAAAGGATGTTGTGCATGATGTACGCGCAACAAAAATAAACCAAAAACTAGCATTAACAAACGGAGGTGCGACATGCCTAATTCAAAGCTAGGTTCGAGGCACAATTCAAGGTGTAGCAAAAGCAGCTAGATACTCTTCAACAGATCATCCAGACAGTTGTGGCTAATAGCAACTCCGCCACGATGCATGCTACCGTCGAACCTACGATCCGACCCATCGAAGTCGATCCGGAGGAGCCCGTATCCCAAACTGTGGCACCAAAAAGATACAACTTTGAGGTGTCAGAAATCAAAAAAGTGTACCGCACATCTTTCAGCAGTATTGAAGGCCCTTCTATGGAGATCGACTGGTTGAAAAAGCTGGAAGACCACTTTAAGCTCCTCGACATTGAAAAATCCAAGCAAGTCGCCAGCGCACAACTTCAACTATGTTTCAACGCGCACGACTGGTGGGCCGTGCACTATCATGACCTTCACCTACTTTTTGGGATACGAGTACGTAGCCAACTAGTCCAGCCTACGTCGCAGTATCGGCGGTAGTATGCTGTCTAAAGCTCAATATCAAATACAACAAAATCATATCTATTTGCTCATTCACAATAACTATTTTATTTACATAATTCAATAATACATCAAAATAATACTCGGGAACAAACCCGCTAAATAATTAAATAAAAGAAATATATATCTAGAATCTAAGGTCGGCCTCCAAGATCTCTATCTTCCCCGTATCATCCAAGTGCAACAGCATGGATGGCAAGTTACCTGCAACGATCCATTCAGAAAATAAGCAAAGTACAACCACTACAACCAAAAGGCGTATTAATAACGCTCGATAAGACGTATTGATGACGCCTGCTACCTAAGCGTTATCAAAGTTCGAAATACCTTTTTTCTATGACGGTTTGGGCTAATTTTGGGCTTTTTATAATATTTATAAAACAAAGCGTTATTAATATTTTAGAGTGGTGGCAAACTTGTAATAAGTTTTCTGTAAAATCCTTTCCACCCCCGCGATATTTTCAGGCTCAAGCCCCCGCCCCTTCTCATTCCCTCTCCAAATCCCTTCTCATTCCCTCTCAGCTCCACTCCCTTCTCCTCCTCTTCCCTCCTCTCACCAAACCCTAATCTTCTCCTCCTCCTCCTCCTTCTTTCAATCCCCCACAAACCCTAACCTAGGTCCCATTCTAAGCCCTAAGCCCCCAATCTCCCTCCCACAGACCCATTCTAACCTAGGTCACATTCTTCTTCTTCTTTAATCCACCACACCTTCTTGAAAACCTAACCTTAGAAATTATCCAGAGCTCTCCACCATAGGAAGAGGGAAGGCGATTGGGGGATGCGGGAGCAAAGAAGTTCTCATCGAGGAGCAGCAAGGCCGGGTTACAGTTCTCAGTTCGGAGGGTCACTCGATTCCTAAAGGACAACAAGTATGTCGAGAGCGTCGATGTCCAAGCGCTGGCCTACCACATCGTCGTCCTCGAGTACCTAGCCGATGAGGTGAATCTTATAGATACATTAATTTAGAAAAAAATTAGTTATTTTTGTACAATTATTGGTCCAATTAGTTGTTTAATTCAGTCAAACCTAGATTGATATAGCTTCTTCAAATTTCTTGTTAATATGTGAATTTAGGGGCATTTTAGGATGTAATTTGATATGGGGAATTTTTAATTAAATTGGGTGATGACGAGAAGCTGTCAGTTTAGAATAATGAGTGGTCGTCGAAGCTTATGGATACTGTTACCATTGCCAATGGCACAGTAAAGTCGAACATCCACAACCGTCTCCTTCCATGGATGAATGGGCGAATGCATCAAAGAAAATTATTTGGAAAGAAGTTTGTAATATTTTTAGGGGCTTCTTGGTTATTTTTTTTTCTTTATAAGTTTTTTTTTAGTCGATGTGAATTTTGTTCTCATGCCTAGGCTAAAGCTAGCTTAAAACTTTTGGTGTGACAAATGACATATATATGGAGACAAATACCTGAACTAGAAAAAGTAGGTCAGGTGATCCAAGAGTTCTTTGTTTCTTTTTGACGGAAGCAGAGATAATAAAGCACAATTAATCAATGGTTGCATAGTTAATTCAATCTTATCCAAGAGCTGCATAAATGCTTAGTTTCTAGTAGTATGTGTTGTAGTTGAGGAAAAAAGTATAAAAATAATGAAAGGCATCATCCCTTATGGATTCTCTAACATTGGTGTTGTGGTCCTCATAATTTTTGTGTGTGTGTATATGTGCAGTTCATTGGGACTACCAGGATATATATGGATTGAAAACAGGATGGGGGTGCAAGTTCATTGGCATTGTCCTTCGTTGCTATCGAACTTCTTGTTTGATTTCTTTAACATGTTTCTAATTTTTTTGACAGTTGTCGCAACATAATGTATAATGTTTATTACTGCAGCAATAGTACATTGCATTTGCATCACTATATGGTATTACGTTCATCTTATCTTGTTATTTATAATTTATTTCTATTTAGTGCACATGACATGTCTAAATTTTGGAGGCGTCTATGGAACTATAGATCTGATACTTCTACGAGTAGAGAAATTGTCATTGTGTGTGTGTGTATATTTTTCGTTTCTTCTTTATATTCTCCGAATTCTTTAGTAGTTCGTTACTTTGTTTCTCAGTTCTCATGAAAACTGGTGTTTGTATATTTGTGTAGCCTTGACCTACTTGTTTCTAGGAAAACTTGAATTCCACTAGTTTCTCAGGAAGAAAATGAGCTATCTAGGGTGATTGGAAGTTTATTTTTCATACATTTCTTGTTACTAAAATTATTGCATTGGTATTCTAGAGTGTGAATTTATGGTTATTTTATCGTATGACTTCCAAATTCTAATACAATACTAAATGTGATACCTTTCAACTATAATTAAGTATCTATGACAAAGTGACCTGATTATGAGGCTTGTTATGGTCGTGTGAATATGTACAATATTGGCTTCATGTCTCACTTTCCCGAGCATAATCAACCTATGTAAGCTCCAGAAGGAGGATTACCTTGCACAAAATACCTTTACATTGTAAGTCGTTGATTTTCTTCTATGAAGTGTTCTATATGCATTAATCCATGTGACTTGTATGTCTATATGCTGCTATGGTTTGCTGCATTTTCCTAATGCATCCCTTTTGATGACTAACAGTTACGACCCCATTCCACAAGTCAGTTTGGATGATGTGTAATATTATTCACTTCAATAAGTTGGCAAACTAGGTAATTTATACTCATTTTCCATGTTTTACACTGCACTGTCACCATCTAGACCAAGAACATTTTACTGAAGTAGGTTATTTTTGCGGGTTGATTGTAAATTATTTTATCTGTCCTGCTTCTTGCCGTTCAATGCTGGTTTATTATACAAGTCCTTCAAACATTGTTGATAGGCTAACTGGATGGTTCTAGTGATATAATTGGTTGGTCTTGGGCCTTGCCTACTTTATATCAGGAAAAGGTTAAAAGTTTGGTGCTCTATATAATGTAAATAAAAACCAAAGGATTGCCCATATCCTCCTTTCAGATTTCATAAAGTTTTTGAAGTCCATTACATGTAATTGAACAGTTTGAGACTCATGTTAATATTTGCTAATGAAACTCAATTTGTTAATATATGTTTATATAAATGTATATTGATTTTGATAAATAAGATTTAAAATTTAAATTCATATAGCAGTAGATGTGTCATTGTTTAAGTATCCTTTTGCTAAGACAATTGACTAATTAATATTAGGATTTGAATGCTCCTCGATCTATACATAATATCAGGCTTGGACTTCTTTACACCTGACATAGAGCCATTCTTTGTCTCTTTTACTAATAGGCCAGATTTCAACTGGCTAAAGGACTAAGGCCTTGAGAAGCTCAGGAATGTGCCATGAGTCTTATAACCAATTTATACCTATATTGCCAGTATCTTACGATACATGATACGTATCGTAAGGTATGATATGATATACTACCACCTCATTACGTATCGGTATGATACATATAGGTTGATAGGTAGTAGCTCTTTTAACTTTGACATCTAAAGCCATTCAGTTGTAATTTATTAACTTCAATCGTAAGGTAGGAGAATACAAATGCAGCCAGGCACTATATTTTCAAATGGTCACTAGAACTATATGAGCAGAATATTGTTGCTCCTAATCTAGCTCTGGATCCAATCGTCCTCTACTGCCTCAAATCTGGGCATGAGGGTGAGGGTGAGCCTAGATGAGAAAATAATATTATTTAAAGGAAGCAAAAGCATATATAGTAAATAAAAGGTGAGTCTGGAAATTTATTTCATATGTAGTAAGCATACATAGTAAATGAAAGGTGAGACTGGGCAATCACTTTAGGAATGGTCCATGTTGGAAGTAAAAAATCCTTCAAGATTTAACATGACTTTTAGAACATTGATTTCAGTTATCCTGAATCATGTTGCTTGTTTGATTGCCATCTCGTCTCATGTTGAATTTTACACCTAACTTGAAATTGGAAGGGATTGATTTAGAAAGGTAATGCCAGTTCCTCAGTTTATGTTTTGGTACATGAGCAATATTACAAAGTATATTGAACCGTATTTTTATCTTTTTCAGGGATTTGCTACACGTGATGTTGACAGTTTTGATGTGCTCAAGTTGAAGCCAAAGTAGTTACTTGTTTTGAGGATCCATTTAAGTAGTAGTTGTAAATATATGTATTTGGATACCCTATTTTGAGATAGTGTAATGAAGATGGTGATATAACATTTCGATATTTCTTGTGAATATAGTTCAAAGTGGTTGTTTTAAAATTAAATTGAGAAGTTTTTGGAAAGTAATATCTAATGTGCAGTATTAAGCGTTATAAATGTGATGAGTTTAGTAATATTGAGTGTTATAAATGTTCTCCATTAAGCTTATACAGATTATCTATTCATAACGCTTTCAAAATGTCCTGAATTGTGCACTATATATTAACTATTCATAACGCTTTTATAGAAACTATCATGACGGGTTTTTTTTTATAATGCTTTTAAAAAACATTTATAACACCCGATTTCATAACGGTTGCTTTGAAAAAAAAAAGCGTTATGGTTCGTCATTAATGACGCTTTTAGCCATCATTAAAAGGATTTTTTGTTGTAGTAAACCCTATTATAATAATGTAACTTAATACAAAATAAACTAGACAAATAGAGATGCAGTAGAAAATAAAGAAACATGTAGATGAACTGAAAATAATAAACATGTACAAGAAACCACTAGCAAGAACATGGATGAACGAGACAACTAACAAAGAATATGTACAATAAATAGACAGTGTGTTTGAAATACTTTTTGACATGTGAACGGCTTGGGTTAATACGGCACATCATAGATGGCTATCCACAACAAATGGTACGGCTAACCCATACGTGAGGTGTATGACTTAGCTAACCACAATAACAATCATTGGACTTTGTTCACCTACCTACTGAGCATTTTCCCTCCCGACTCACTAAATAATAAAAAAACGAGCAATGATACAATCTAGTCGTACCATGTCACAATCGTGTGTCAATATGCTACTCAATGAAACAAAATGAAAGATAGCATTATAATGTAATAAGCACATAAAGCAATAGTGTACTTGCCTCATTTTATGTTACTGTCAATTTATGACTTGATCACGTTGGCACAAAATAGTCACGGATGTCATGACTATGCAAGACAGTATCTAACGATGGAACATACCGTGCCATTAGGTCCATAACGGTCCATTTAGCCTAGAGTCGATATAGAGAAGTTAGGATTGTGGAAAGAAAAAGGAATATTTGATTAGCCATGGGCAAGATTGATATTGAAAGGGAAATTCATATAAATGAATATTTTAAAATAATTTTATAAAATACTATTTATTACTAGTAAAAATAATTTTAAATAAACATTTGAAAATCAAGAAAACCATTGTAGAGAAAAAACCTAATTTTGGTCAAACTATAATATATATTAAGCTAAAAACTATATTGACCCAAATCACAGTCAACCAAATATTGATAAATTGACAATATGATACTTGTCATAATTCAATATGACACATCAAGACAGAACTCAGTGCAAGACGGACGTCGGCTCTCTCCTGTAGCGTACTTGGTTTTAGAGTCTGTATTATTTTACATTTATTGAGTCTAGTTAAATATAAACAGAGTAGCACTGGGTATTCTGGGCTTAAACCTTATCCCCAAACAAAACCAAAAGATCTACCAAGCCAAACTAGCCCACAAAAGCCTATTTGAACATTCTGTCCTATGGAGACAGAGTTCGAGCCGAACTCTGCCTCCACACAGAGTTCAGGCTGAACTCTGCCTCCACACAGAGTTCAGGCTGAACTCTGTCCCCTAAATTACAGGACCCTAATTTTTAGGGTTTGCTGTATGCTAGTTGTCCAATGGCCAAAAATTTGAATTCTTGACATATAATTCTGGCCGAATTCTGTCTATCCCAACTAGTATAAATAGGCCTTGAATTCTCTCATTTCCAATCATCCAATTATCTTCTCTTCTCTTCTCTATAAGCCTCATACAAGCCTTAACCTTCTCATCTACTAGCCACAAGCTTCCTAAGCCTAAAAGTGCTCAGTGCTATTCAGTTAGGAGTTTGTACAAGAGTCAAGAAAGTCGCTTGGAAAATTCCAAGCATCGTCACAGCGATCTTTGTAAGAAGTTGACGTACTCTTCTGAAGAAAAGGCACGATATGTAAATACTATTTCACAAATAGTAGATTTAATCCTGAGCTAGAGTTCTCAGGCCTGGACTAGTCCTCCACGAGGAAAACCAGGTTAAAAACAACTGTATTTGTGTATGCTCTCTTGATCTTTTTATTTCCGTATTTACTACTCTGATTATTTACAGTTGGTGAAAAGAGTTTAAATTTTATTTGGCTATTATTGTTATAAACTCTATTCACCCCCCTTTAGAGTTGCCTACTGTTCTTCAATTGGTATCAGAGGTTTGTTCTCTTAACAAGGACTAACATCCTAGAGCTGATCCATGGCAACCACACAACCTATGTTTTCCAACCATGGTGAGGGATGGTCCACTCATAGGCCACCCCTATTTGATGGAACCAACTACACCTATTGGAAAACTAGGATGAGTTTCTATCTCAAGCTCTAGACTTCGACCTATGGACCATTGTCACCGATGGTTACAAAAAGCCCGCCAGAATAGTTATCCAGGGAGATCTCATCGAAAAATCCAACGACAAATATTCTGACGAAAAAAAAACAGACAAGTCTAGATGCTAGAGCTATTAATGCTCTTTTCTGTTGTAACACCCAATTTTCCAGATGAGGGTAATTTTAAAATTTTGTAATTATAATTATTATTTATTGATAATTATTTCATATTATGATTTTTGGTGATTTTTAATTATTTTTAAACTATTTAAATTATGACTTGTGATTTTGACATTTTACTATTGTTTGGTTTTAATTTCGAGGAATTTGTCACCCCCAGTTTTCAGGAACAGGGGTATTTTTGTCATTTTATTTTTTTAAAATATTTTTGAAATTTATTTTATTATTTATGATATTGATTTGGGATTATTTGAGTCGGGTTCGAATTTCAGCTCAATCCGACTTGAAACGGGGACCCGGGGGTAGTGTTGACTCTAGTGGGACCACACACTAGTTAGGCATGGCCCATATGATATTAATTTTAGTCCACATGATAGAAATATTTTAGTTAGAGGTTAAACTAATTATTATGGATAAGGTTAGTGTGATTAGAGACTTTAGAATGACTAATTTAGCCCCAACCAATTAGCCCTTTCCTAATACTCATATAATAGGTTAGTGGGGGCATTTTGGACCTTACCATAATAGGACAAATAGCCCATATGGCCAGCCACTTTGGAAGAGGATAGGCTCAAGTTCATTTCATTATTCTCATCCACACTCTCTCTCTTGTTCTTCCCCAAATTCCTAGAGAGCAATTCCTAGCAATTTCTCCACCAAATCCTTCAATTTCACCACCAAATCTTCTTCTTTTCTTCTCCATTCTAGCCAAGGAGGAAGCTACCCAAGTTTGGAAGGATTCAGAGCTCGTTCGTGTTCTTTTGGAATCTCTACGTGTCGGTGTCGCTCCGGGAAGGCTTTTCTTCGATTCGATCTACCGGGAGGTATAAATCCCTTCTCCTTTTCATTTTCTCATGCATATAGGTCTATTTTGAACCCATAGGAATGACCCCCATGGTTGCATCTCCATTTGTGTCCATTTCGTGTCTATTTGGAGGTCATAGGAGTGTCCTTTGTGTTGTGGTTGTGTCCATGTGGGAAAATCCCAAATTTGGACACACTATGTGTTGTTGTTATGTATGAATGAATTATTACATGTTTAATCTCATATTTTTGTATTGGAGATGTGTTCTATAGTGTCTCATATATATATATATTAGTGTAGAGAGTGAGTTCTTGATATATTATGTTATATACTTGTGTTCTTTTGTCTCAAACTACCTAAATCCGTCATGATTTTTATCCACGTTTTTAATTTCAGCCCTAACTTAGAAATGTCATAACTTCTAGCTCAAAGTTCGGTTTAATCTCCCGTTTTTTTTAAAAGAAGCGTATTGAAGTTAGATTCCAAAAACATGTATTAATAGGCCTAATTTTTCTGTAACTTTCTGGAGAATTATTTGAGTGTCAGTTGTACGAAAGACAAACGCGTTCCGGTGTTTTCGCGATTCCGGGAGTTTCGGAAACGAAAACACGATCCGTTTGAAGTTTCGGAAAGCTAACACATAGATCTATAATATACTTTAATCCTAAATTTTAATTCATGCTGATATGGTAGTATTGATTATTAGTAGGAGTTACTATTCGGCATATGCATCTTGTGCACCCTTGTATGTAATATAA
>JANAVB010038077.1:0-41236 GCA_029216955.1 Iris pallida
ACATATGATGGTATTTTTTGGTTTCTGTTTAATCAAAGAAGTTAACTTCATTGGGGGATGAGGAATGAAAAACTGTTGTGTGAACTTGAAACTACTTTAAGAAATGGTGAGTCTGATTTGATATTTGCATGCAGTGATTTGTTTTTCAGAGTTACAGTGTGCAATATCTTTTACCATCAGGAGTAAACACAACACTTGAAATTGTAGAGTTTGTAAAGATATGGACTGTTTTCCAAATGTTTGATTCCTATAGACTAACTACTGACTATACCTGTTACTGTAGCATCTGCAGAAAGAAAGAAGCTTTTCTAAATTAAAAATTAAAATCTTACTTAGGTCTCTACCATGTACAAAGAAGGCTAAATGGGCTAGCAATCGTATCCATGAAAAGAGTGTTAGAAAAACTTGAATTTGAAAGCATCATTGAGGATTTTGCTTCTAAAATGCAAGAAGAAAATCATTTAAAAATACCTTTTAGTCGTGATTTTGGTGTTTTTACCTTATGCAGGTGGTGATGTGATATTTGCTGGTTGCTGAGGATGCAAAGGGATTTCAAGTAGGCTGTTGTTGTTGCTTGGCTATTGAGGAAGAAAATACAATTTGTTTTGCTGGTTGCTGAGGATGCAAAGAGCCAAAGAGATTCAAGTAGGCTGTTGCACTTGCTTTGGCTATTGGGGTTGTAAAAAAAATTTTGTTTTTTGGTTGCGAAGGATGCAAAGGGATTTCAAATAGATTGATATTGTTTTGCTTAGGCTATTCAGCATGTAGAGAAAAACAAATGTTGGTTGCTTGTGTGATAGATGGAAAAGAACTTATTTGCCGGATGAAAAAGAACTTATTGAATTGTTATAAGTATTTATCTATTTAATATTGTAGCATTTTATTCTAAATTTAATATTGAAGTTTGAATCGATACAATTTATTTGGATGAATGTTAATTTTTTTAGTTAATTTGGACAGGTTAGAACTTGGTTGAAAAATAAGAGTGGATTTATCACTAAGTTTAAATATATATAGGGGCCTAATTTTTACTTTTGCCCTGGGCCCTGAAAAATTCAGGACCGGCCCTGTCTTCCACTGCAAAGAAGTTGCCCTTTGTACTCAGTCTTCAGAAAACACCCATCCAGACCAATGAATGGTCTACAACCTTCTTTAAAACCCTTTATCACAGCCTTCAAAGTGTAGAACACCCTCACAAATCTGGTAGACTTTCCATCTTCCTCTAATTCTCCTTTGACCCTAACAACACTCCCAGGATTGGTAGACATCACCAGCATTGTATACTCCCTAATGTAAGCATATTGGTCTTGGGCATTCCCTTCAATCAACTCTAATGCCTTCTTCTTTGCCCTTGCAATTTTGTGTCTTGAACAGTCAATCTCCAAATCTTCTGCAATGTGGGTTCTAAACCAGCATACTTCCAGTCTGGATCATTCCTGAATCTGTGTACATATCTGTTTGTAAGGAATGTGGCAGTAGCTTGTCTATTGCTGTCCACCTCAACACAGTCCCTTGAATGGTCAGAAGTACTTCTTCAATACAAAATTCCCATGACCACCAAAAATACTCCCATGAATCCTCCACTGACAAGCATCATTTGCACATCTAGCTGTTACCCTCTTTGTTTCATTGTGTACCCACTTGATATTGTACTTGTTCTTTATGGCATGGAGCCTTAATGCACTCCTGAATTCTGCATGTGAAGCAAACCTCTGCCCTACATGAAGAGCCACATTTTCCTCCTCACTAACCTTTTTTGGGTTACTACAGGCTGCATGAGCAGCCCCTTCATCCTCATCATCAAAACTTTCTTCTGAGGAGTGTACACTAGCCAACTCATCACTGGGAGCATATTCAAAGTCTTGGTCAATGTCTTCATGGGGGACAAAACTACTAAAGTCAACACCAACTGCTTCTTCATCCACATCTTATTTCTTTCTTCCTCCACATTGCCTTCAGTCCTTTCTTCCTCCACATTGTCTCATTCTCAATATGCCTCTTCTCAGTAGTCCCTTCATTGTACATGTTGAGGAGGCCCAGATCCTAACTCCACATCTTCATCAGCTTGAGCAGGCCCAGTCAAGTACATTGGCCCAAAAAATTATCACCCAACTGCACATCAATCATCAGCTGCTTCAGAAGGACCACAGAGAAATCTGGTGGTTGTAAACTCAGTAATGTCAACATATTCACCATAGTCAATGAGTGACTCAACAAGCTTCCCAGTACATAAAATTTGATAAGACAAGGGGTTGGAAACTTTTCAAAAAGCTCAATATATCATTGTCACCCAATATCTGAGTCTTACTTCCATCTACAGGATCAAATAATAAATTTCACATGGAGCCTGGACCCCAGCAGATGCACATAACCCATCAAGATCAAACCAGCACATCTCATCTCTGTCCACACATTCTTTCAGTTCTAATGCCATACCCCCACATATTGGTTATCAACACTAAAATCTCCCCCCACAAAATATTAACAACATACTTGGTATCCATTAATCCCTCTGCACATACACACACAGGCAACAACATATATGAAATAACTAACAGAAGACAGTTCCCTATGTACTACTAATTAATATAGACAAACAGAAATAGACAAACAACTAATTAATGTAGAAACAAAAATGTATAGACAAACAGAAAGTCAACTAATTAATATAAATTCAACTATTTTAATATAAATTAAACAATGTATAGACAAAGAGAGGGACAACAGACAACCACTTTAATATAAATTCATCTAATTTAATCCTACCTACATACAAGGATCATATACTACAAACAACACCAAATATCATGCATGAAAGCTGACATTTTTCTCAAAAAATTACTAAATTTAACAACTCATATACTACAGACAGACATGATTTATGCATTTTTCTCAAAAAATTACGAAATTTAACAACTCATATACGACAAACAGACATCATGCATGCATTTTTCTCAACAAATTCAGAAATTTAACAACTCATACACTACATACAGACATCATTCATGCATTTTTTCTCAAAAATTTCAGAAATTTAAAAATATACTACAGACAGACATCATGCATGCAATTTCCTCAACAAATTCAGAAATTTAACAACTCATACACTACATACAGACATCATTCATGCATTTCTTCTCAAAAATTTCAGAAATTTAACAAATATACTACAGACAGACATCATGCATGCATTTTTCTCAACAAATACAGAAATTTAACAACTCATACACTACATACATACATCATTCGTGCATTTTTTCTCAAAATTTTCAGAAATTTTCGCTCCAACTTACATCATTCATGCACTACGTTCGAAAGTGTAGTAAAATTCTGAGAACTAGGATTTTCGAATGTACCAGTACGAGAATACCCTAATAAGCACAAAATACTGGAAGAAGCTCCACTCCGATCTCCAGTCTGACCTGCACTCGACCTCCATCCGATCGACCAACAACAGCGAGAGAGACTTCAGAATGAAACATCGGTTAGCGGCTTCGATTTAGGGTTTGCAAATCGATTTAGGGTTTGCAAACAGATTTAGGGTTTGCGAAGAGATTTAGGGTTTGGAACGGGGGAGAGAGAGTTGAGAACGGGAGAGAGCGAGAGGACGGAGAGAGAGAGAGAGAGAGTTGAGAAATGAAACGTCGGTCCTCTCCTTCGATTATATCGCAGGGGTAGTTGGGTCATTTCACCCAAGAGTTAACAGCGGTTAACAGCAAAGTTGGATTAGGGGGTGATTTAAGCATTTTTGTAACTTTTGGGTTTTTCAAATCAGGAAGTCTTTATTTGCCATTTCGTGACATCTAAGGGGGGTTTAAATGCACTTTACCCGAACAAAAATAGACTCTTGTGCCGAATAAAAAGTCCACTACTGTCCAGCTTTGTTCAAGACCACGAGAAGGTTGGCAGCTCACTGACGAAGCAAAGTCGAGCTGGCGGACTGCTTTGTTCATTTGTAGCCTCATCCGTCAAGTTGTATTCGGGCCGGTCCGGGCCGGCTCACGGTCCAAAGTCTGCGGGCCAGACCGGGCTCGGGCCGGTCCAGGACCGGCCCAGGGGAAAATACGGTCCGGGCCAAGCCCGGCCCGGTTCTGAGTTAGCCGGCCCAGCCGACCCACTGGAACGCACCCAGGGAGGGCCGGTCCGGGCTGAACCGGTCCACGAGCCGGGCCGGGCCTAGGTCGGTTGGGCCGGTTCAGGCCGGTTGAACCGGACCGGCCCGGTTTTTTTGTATTTTTTTCCTTTTTTAACAATTTTTTTTGTATTTTTTCCTTTATTTTAACAGTTTTTTTTGTATTTTAATTTTGAAAATTGTAATTTAATTTTAATTTTGAAAAATGTTTAATTTTGAAAAATATTATAAAAATTTGTAATTTAAAATTTTCTAATTTTGAAAAATGTTTATAAAAATTTATAAAAATTTGAAAAAAAAATGATAACAGTAAAAAAAATATTTCTCCCTCTCCTTTATCAGGGCTTGGGACCGACAAATGCTTGTTTGGCATAGACGGAGTTAAAAAAAAAAATTTAAATAAAAAATAGTTTTGAAAGTATAAGTTAAAATTTGAATAGTATAAGTTAAAATTTAAATGTATAAGTTAAAATTAAAATATTTTAAGTATAAATGTATAAGTTTAAATGTACATACCTATACCTTGTACCGTAGCCTCATTGTTGTTTGCCTTCATGCAATGAAAGCGATTCCAAATCCAGCTCGTGGACATCATGATCTTCTTCATCTTTCTGGTTTTGGGTTCTTCTATCGGCTTTCATCCAATCTTGTACGCAAACTATTGCTTCCAAGATATCAGGCTTCAAGCGGCTCCTCCTATCGCTCAACATCCTTGAACTTGCACTAAAATAGGACTCCGATGCTACCGTAGACACCAGAACCATCAGTAGATCACGTGCTATGTTAGAAAGAACAGGAAATCTCTTGTCGTGTCTCTTCCACCATTCTAAAACGGCGAAGTGATCAGGAGTCTCATCTTCGTCTTGATAAGAATTAAGGTAAAGAGACAACTCTTGAGTAGGTTGGGGAGATTGCTTTTGTTTCTTCCTTTGTAGTATGCGACGGCTGCTGATAGCTTAGACGCTAAGCCGGAGCTACTACTAGCCCCCCTGAGTTGGTCGGGTCGACGTTGCTCCTTCTTCGTACAGTATAACTAACATGTCCAACGCAACTTTAACTTCTACTTTCATGTCAGTAACGTCTATACCCATATTCTCCATATCCATCTAATAAAACCTCTACGCCATCCAATTTGATTGTAGGATCAAATATGGAAGCCAAAAATATAAAAGTGGTACTTCACCCAAATATTTCTTGAATTTGGCTTCCATATTTCTCACCGCATATTCAAAATTTGGATGATCTCTATATTTAGAAAATAAATAAGACATGTTACAAAGTTCACGTAAAGCTAAGCAAGATGTGGGATAATAAACACCAGAAAGAGTACATGTAGCATTGTAAAAAACTTCTAAAAATTCACAAACACTTTCAGCTGCTACCCAATCATCAGTAGTAACTTGATAGTCAAAGCTGACATCCGAACTACAATAATATGTAATAGCACTCTTAATAGGAATTGCAGATTTCAACATCAAGTAGGTGGAGTTCCACCTATGTGAAACCTAGTTTTATAATGTGCTTAATATTTGTATTATAATATTATGATATTATTATCGGTAATATTTTGGGTTTTAAAAATCAATTTCGAAAATTATTAATATGGCTTTTGTTTGTCGACCAGACCCGAGCCCGGACCCGATTTTCGAAACCCAGACCCAATCCTCTCTTTTGAAATCTGACTTCTATCTTTGTTATTTATAAAAAATATATTCATTTCTTTTTGAACTGGTCCACATTGGACCAGCTCCCCACGTACTCCTTTCCCACGTTCCCCCATCTCTCCTCACTTCAAGCTCCTTCTTTCACTCTCAACCATTTCCCCTCAAAACCCACAGCCTTTTCTTTTCTCCTTATAACTCCCCACACTCAAACCACTACTCCACCTCTCTCCTTCCATTCCCTCCAGAGAATTAGAAAAAAAAACCCATCTCCACTCTATTCCTTCCCTCACAAATTTTTCCCTCAACCCTCCCCACGCGAACCCGAACCCCCGAGCCCCGCCGGCCTCCTCCGCTCGTCCGCCGACGCCCCAGCACCCCGAGCCCCGCCGGCCTCCTCCAGCCGGCCGTCGCGCCCCCGCAGCCGTCTCCCAGCGGCGCCCGACCCTCGGTGCTTTCTGCCGCAGCCGCCCCGGCGTTCCCCGCCGGCCGAGCACCCCGACGCCCCTCGCCCAACCCCTGTCGAGCGCTGCCATCTTCCGGCCAGCAGCTCGACGCGCCTCCCGCAGTCTCCGGCGCCCCACCGCCGTCGGCCAGCGCAACCCCGCGGCTTCCCGTGCCCTAGCACGCGGACGTTGTTCTCCCGGCGTACCCCAATCACGTGCCCTGCTGTTCGGGACAGCCCTGTCCAGCGCTGTTCGCGGGAGATCGAGTCCAATCCGTGGATTTGCGCGTCCTGAGTCCGAGGCAACCCTTCGAATTCCGTCATTTTGGGTAATCCCTGGTTAATCACAGTAGTTCGTCCCTCCCCGTGTCAATGATGATATTTTGGTCCACGAATTTCTTCGGAAATTCGGCTTTCGATTACGTGTTTGGTTCCGGGAATTTTTCGGAACCATTGTTGGATTTATTCGGTGGTTTTGGCTTAGTTCTGTTCGTTTCGGGATTTCCCGAGAACCTTCGGAAAGGTTTTGTTGGTTGTTTTACTTTCCGAAACTTTTCGGAAATGAATTTCTCAATATTTTAGTTTTCGGATTTCTGAATTGTGCTGTGGTTTTGGGTTGGAATCTCGAATTCGTTTCGGGATTTCCGAATTAATCTTGTGAATAATTGTGATTATTTTGAATATATATATATATATATATATATATATATAATATATATTATATATATATATATTATATATATATATATATTATATATATATTGGGATTCCCTGGTTTGGGATTTTGCAGGAAAATATTGGCATATTTCCCAGTTTTTGGGTTGACCAAAAATAGAGGAAATGCTGCCGAATTTTTCCGTAAAATTTAATTATATTTTTAAAATGATTTTAAATAGATTTCGGAAAAATATTAATATTTTGGATCTTGGGCGACGACCGTATCGGTCAGTGGCCCGGCTAAGTGCAAACAAAACCGGCTTCGCCCGGACGTTGAGGCATTAGCCTATATGATGATTGGACCAAAGTCTGAGACTCGTTATTATTTAATTTATCCTTATTATTTATTTTATTCATAATTAAATTATAGGAAGTTTTAGAACTAACGACCGTTTTGTCTTATTTCAATTTATGTAAATAAATTGTAATGGACATAAGTCCAGCTGGTTGTTGGCTCTGTGACTTGTAATTTGGTAGCGTAGGATTTTCTGTTATTTGCTGGTTTTGCGAGTTTTTGTAGCGTACGCGTAAATCGAAAAAGATATTTTCATATAAAAATTAATTAAGTTTTTTCACATTAAAATTTACGAGTTTTAATATTAACAACGATCATGTATTTCTCATTAAAATAAGAAATTTAGTTTTATATGTATAATTACGAAAATACAAAGTTTTAATCAAATTAATTTGGTAACTACGAGATTTTCCAAAAATACAAGTTTAAATGATCTTTCCCTCGTTATTAATTACAACGCACCAATAATCGCGTTTAGTTCGTGTTTAATAAATAAAGATTAAAACTGAGTAGGACACAATTAGAGATTTCAACTAGCATAGTTAGCTTGGTAACCCTGGATTCTGAATCAACTTCTCGAAATGTAGGAATTCGAGGACGATCCTAATTCCCATCTTGAAGTCTCCAACTTTCCAGTCCAGTTCATTTGAGGCAAGTGCAGTTTGTGTTAGTTTACAGTTATTTTAATAATCGTTTTACTGCAAGTTTAAACCACGATGTAACATGAAACTCTCTCGGAGAGCACTGACTGATTGACTGTTGGGAACTGGGGGAATAGTGTAATGTTTATGACCACATCCAACTGATAACTTAGAACTGTATTAGCTTACCCCTCATACACACGGGGATAAGCCGTATCGTATCAATAGGATACAATTGTACAACCCAAGCCGGTCATATTCATTGCCTATTCAAATCACACTGTTTTACTGTTAGAAAACTGTTCATTTTTAAACTTTTAAAAGTGCATGATTCTATTATTTATTTTAACTGTTTAAATTAGCATGAATTGTACTTTGCTCCCTCCTGACTGGAGATACATTTTTAGGGGATATTGAGAAGGCTGAGCTGTTGTACAGCAGCTACTACGACCCTGTTCTGTACCTCGTAGTGCTGCCAGAGTCCCCATTGGAGGACGCAGGAACCAAGGCCGATGAGCCGAATGCTTAGATAGATTTTCCTTTCCAGTTTTGTTGTTTCATTTGAAAATCTGTTTATTTGAATTCAGGATTTATTTCAGTACTTTTAAATTCCAGTTGTATTTATTTCAAATGTTCAATAAAGTTTTCAATTTTCGATCATTGAGTTGTGACAAATATAGATGCTGTTGTTATGGTTACCTGCTAATGGAACAGCTTACTGCCGCCGTCTCAACAACGGTGCAGGCTGGACATGATCCGGTTCGACCCAATTATTTGGGATCGGGTCGTGACAACCTATTTGGTATATCTTTCACAAATCTTCTAAAAGTAATACCAAAATGTGCGCACGTGCATGCAAAACTTTGTTGTCTACTTGGAGACGAGTTTAGGTGGAGCAAGCATTGTCGCAGAGTGTCTAAATGGGGATCAAAAAATTTTAAACATTCTTTAACAACTAAGTTAATTATATGGCAAGCACACCTAACATGCATAAGTCTACCTTCTAAAATAGGCTGAAAAATCACTGACAAAGAAGACATAGCAGCAGTATTGTTTGATGCATTGTCCAAAGAGATAGAAATTTTTTTAGGATGAATATCATATTCACGCACGTGTTTTGAAATTTCACTTGAAATTATAGCGCCCGTGTGTGGACATTATATAAGTTTAAGACAGATGATGCGTTTTTGCAACATCCATTGTGCATCTATATAGTGTGCAGTAATACAAATATAAGCATAACTCCACTTAGTAGTCCAAATATCAGAAGTAATAGCCAACTTACTAACATTTTGAAAATTCGCTTTCAAAGTGGCTTTCCGCTCGTTAAAGAGACGAATAGTCTCATTTCGAGCTTGTTGTCTACTCACTCTAGTAAAGGAGGGGTTTAGAGAAATTGATGCATAATCTCGTAAAGATTCGCTTTCACCCGTCGTGAAAGGAAGTTCGTCACGAATAATATGTTTAGTTAATTCAGTTTTATGTCGAGCAGCTGTCATAGCCATGATTTATTTATATATATTAATTGCCTAATTATTATTTAATGATCTTTCAAAAACTTTTCCAAAATAATTATTTAAAAAAAAAAAAAAAAAAAACCAAATTCCTTTTTCTTTTTACCACTTATGCAAATGCAAAATTTGCATTCTAGCATAAAGGGCTAGGTGGCTTTCATGCATGGACCCATGCCACTTGGCATCACCTTGCCATGACATGGCTGGAAGGGCATTCTGGTCTTTTCCTTTCTTTTCATTCCTTTAATTAGAATGAGGGAGAGAGAGAAACCATTCTCTTCTCCTTTCTCTTCCTGGTAAGCTCACTCTCCTCTTCTCCTTCCTTTTTCTTTCTTCTCTCTCTCTCTCCCTTACTGCTGCTGCTGCTGGCTGCTGCGTTGCGCTGCTGCCGCGGCTGCTGGCGCTAGCGCTGGCGCCGCCGACGGCGGCCGCCGGCCGACCACACCCCCTCCTTCTCTCTTCTTCTCTTCCTTCCTTTCAATTTTCCTTTCCCCTCTTCTCTTCAATTTCTTGATAAATTAATTCTAGGTTTTGAGATTTAACCCCCCAATCCCAATTTTTGTGTAAATAGGTTCTGAGATTGGGAGAATTTCTCTCCTAAGGGAAACATTCAAGGATCAAGGCAAGTCCTCTTCCCTTCTTTTTTTATTCTAAAATTTTCCATCAAAAAAAAAAGAATGCATGTTAATTATTGATCTCAATTTTTGGGATAGAACTACGTATATTTATAATTTGTTTGTTGACCTTGAATGTAGTAGTGTAGAGTTCATTCCTATCTCATAAATATACTTTACCGACACCTTAGTCCTTCATGACACAATGAGTTATTACAACTTTGTGGTTTTCTTTATGAATGAAAAGATAATGAGTTTATATATATATATATATTCATAAAGAGGACTTGTATGAATTCTTGTTAACATCATGAAATGCAAGATTGTATTTTTTTCTAGGCAAGGGTCATATGTATATGCATGTTTACTAAATTCAAGAAGAAATTGGCCCAACATAGTTGCCTTGCATGGAAGTACCTCTAACTATCTTCAAGTAAAGTTTTTATAAAAAATTTTCATTTATTATTATATTGTTTAATTCTGTCCAGGATTATAATTACACTTATTTGACATAATTATAATGACCACTTAGTTAAATTGTGTATTTATTGATACCAGTACATTATGGTACCCTCACCTATAAGTTCTCAAGTCAAAATAACCAATTTGTGCCCCCTAAAAGATAGTTTTATGTATGGATTTATTTTGGACATGTTAGAATTGATTTTGATAACTCATTCATTTCGTGACCTTCCTTAGAAAACCTTCTTATATAAGTTATACTACAACATGTATTTTAAGCTTGAAAGACCCAAGATACATTTTTGCGCATAAATAAGAATGCTAGCTCGCTAAGGTATGTTGTAAATTCCTTAATTTCAATATCGCTTGTTATAAATTGCGTGGCCGGTGTTGAGGGTTGCTCCACCGAAGGGATCGGCGTACCCGGTTATATATTGCGTGTTGCCGGTGATGAGGGTTGCTCCACCGAAGGGGTCGGCGTGCCCATGTGTTTATTCTTTGTGTTTATTTGTTCTGAAAATGTTTCCGGGTCAGTAAATACAAAGGAGACTCTGCCGAAATTTCTAAGAATTTCCAGAGTTAGTCTCTTTTGTGGAAAACCGGGATCCTTTAGGATTTTGACATTAAAGTCTAGTCCCTAAAACCATCCGACTCCGATCTACATCTTCGGAGGGATTCTTGGAAATCATTGATTATATTGATATTTTGGGACTACCTTGTTCCGACTCTTTCTTGGACTATATTAGTCTTAGAAAAGCCAATTGTAACTTAGATGCGACTTGACTTCTAGGACTCCCGTCTTGGGGATAGTCCTATGGTAATTAAAAGACTAGATTAGGTTGCATGGGGTTTGGGAGAGAAACCTGGATCACACCCGGCTGACTTCTTTGCAATATAATTTTACACTTTTCATACTGATCAGTCCCTGTTACGGTGTTCGTGCGGCCGCGCGATCTTCACCGGGGTGAGGCTTAGCTCACCTTCTTGTTTTGCAATGGGGCATCTATGCCCTGAGTCTCAGCTCAGAATACCCATTTGCATCTATCACGTGTTTTGCAATGGGGCATCTATGCCCTGAGTTTCAGCTCAGATTACCCATTTGCATTAAATTCATTAGGCATCTATGCCCTGAGTTTCAGCTCAGACTACTAATGAATGGGTTCGATATTCTTGGAAAAGTTCAAGTCATACGAACTTCCTTTTATAGCTCATGATTCGATGATTCGAGCCAGATGATTCGGAACTAACTCATGATGCTATCCTGGTTTAATCACATCAATATGTGATAGTACAGACGGCTGGAGAATCTAAGCACCACCCGTTTTGTGCGAGCCTGATCCCGGGCCAATGGGATTATTGTAGAGATGCTAGGCGTGGGTGTGTGATCCAGAGAGTTTCTCTAAATTTGCATTTAGGTTTAGAAAGTTTGATTTTTTGTCCTTGTGACATTAATGTGAGAACGACTCGTTTCTTGATTAGTATTACATGTATGGACTTTAAAATGATCAAGTTTACTCCATTTTGTATTTACCTGCCTTATCATTCCACCTTCATAACTTGCTCCTTTGACCGAGGGCTTGCTCGTCGTATTGACGACCTAGTTTTGTTCACTAGGGACTGAAGCAGATCAGGATGAAGGCCAGGCATACACTGAGGCAGAACTTTATGAATGATGTAGGACTGAGGGTTGTAGCTTTATTCTGGGAACCTCATAGCTATGTGACTTATGTATTTGAAGAAACATGAATGCAATATGTAAGTTATGTATTTTGAAGAACAATGAATCCAAAATGTATATATGTGTTTGATGATGAGACTTGGACTATGTTGTAACATTTTGGGATAAATGAATGTTATGCTCTTTTGTGGAAAATCGTATTATTTCCTTAACTCTATGCCTATCCAGGACCTTACAGGCGACAATCGCGGGATGC
The DNA here is from genome assembly GCA_029216955.1 of Iris pallida. Taxonomy (NCBI): domain Eukaryota; kingdom Viridiplantae; phylum Streptophyta; class Magnoliopsida; order Asparagales; family Iridaceae; genus Iris; species Iris pallida. The sequence goes on from JANAVB010038077.1 coordinate 12,416, forward strand.
AATTGGGTTCATGTTGTATGGTCGCGTAGCCTGGGGATGTTGTACGTACTCGGCTCGCCGTATTCTGGGAGCGGGGCGTGACACGTCTTTTGGTTGGTGGCCCATGCAGGTCCACTCTTTAAGGGTAGTGTATAGGTTAAGGAGATGGTATAGGTGGATATCGAATATTATCTTAAGGATTTACTTGGACTTCCCTAGGATAGGAATAGATGACAATTGAAGGTTGAACACAAAAATCTACTAAGGTTTGGGGATATGAATCTTGATCAAAATTTATTTAGAATTTGATGATTTTATTATGGTAATCATTTTATGTCATAAAGTTCTCATTCGAGGAAATTTTCGGATATAGGTCATGGCCCGATTCCTGCCGAGCATCTATTGGGACGGGAGCCACCGGACTCATTACGGATACGAGCAGTTTGCTCGGGAGGCTTGGAAGGTGTTGCCCGACGACGACCTTCCGGTGAACAGTGTATTTTTCGAGCGCCTATGCCCCAGAATCCGTGATGTGGAAGATGGAGCGGAAGTATATTGGGAAAAGGAACTACGACTTAGGTTCTTCCTTGCGAAGGACGGTCCTTCTCCATTTACTCATGGGTATGAAGGGACCATTGAGGAATGGGTAGAGGCCAATCCTTATGATAGGATCCGCGAGATCACCTACATAAAGCTGAGATGGTGACGCATGACAGTTAGGACTGGGGTAGTTTTTGTCTGCTGCACAGCATTTTGATGGATCAGCAGATAACTTATAGATATGATGTATGGAAGAAAAAGGGAAAATTTTTGTCTGTTGTACAACATTTTGGAATTACAACAGATGTAAATAGTTTTGTATAAGGATTAGAGTATAGAAGTTGTAAGGACTTCCTAGTGAAGCATATTGTAATCGTGTTTTGTGAAATGAATGAAATATGCTTCTTTTAGTTATGGCTTTATATATATATTGCTATTATCTTTTCAATCTCCTCTAGTAAATTAAGTTCTCTTTAAATTTTGTATTTAAGAATTTCCAATTCTTAATATATAGGAAATGGCTTCTCAACCGAACCCCAATACCTCACAAGTGGAAGCCTCCGGGACACGAAACAACTGATGCCTTTGAATTCTTTCAAAGGGTCTTGGAGGCCAATACCCAACAAATGCAACTTTCCCAAGCCACCTCAACAAAACTACTAGAGAGATTGGATGTCACTCCTACACAGAAGACGGGGGCCCTTTCAGAGTTTAGGACAATCAAGCCCCCAGAATTCAAAGGAACTGAAACCCCTATGGAAGCAGCGCAGTGGATTAGAACCACAGAGGCGTTACTAAAGGGCGCGAAGACCCCGCCAAATGACATAGTTTCATTAGTAAGGATTCAATTAAAAGATGTGGCTGACATATGGTGGAGCTCATTACATCCAGAAGAATCTGATGAAGTTGTGACTTGGGAAGAAATTTAAGGAAGAATTCGAAGAGAGATTCTTTCCCCCAAGTGCCAAGTTGGAGTTGGAAAGGAGATTCCTTCATCTGAAACAGAACAAGACCTCTGTCGACGAATATTCGGCGGAATTTACCAGACTCAGCCGGTATGCTCCAAGCTTGGTATCTACGGAGAAGGCGAAGGTAGTCCGGTTCATGGAAGGACTGGATGATAAATTGAAGATGAAGGTGGCCCCTTACAAATGTCAAACTTATGCTGAAGTGGTCGAAGCTGCAAGAGACCAACAAAGGATGCAAAATGACAAGAACAACGCGAAGACTGCAGGGCAAAAGCGGAGTCTGGAAACTGGTTCGGCCCAGGGAAGGACTTCGGGGCAAGGGCAACTAAGGGGTGTCCAGCATGAGCAGAAAAGACCCGTACCAAGTTGTTCTTACTGCGGAAGGCCGGGACACACGAAGAATAGTTGCAGAAGACTTCATGGGAGATGCCTGAAGTGTGGATCTTCCAACCACCAGTTGAACCAATGCCCTCAAAGCAATAGAAGGCCTGTAGTGCATAATAATGCGCAGGGACAGAGAGCTACAAGTCAAGGATATCAGCAGAGGCCTGCCTTCCAGAACAATGAGCCCAGGCCTAATAGCAACTACAGGATATCAGCAGAGGCCAGTCTTACCAACTCAAGCACATCAATTCCACCAGGCACAGAGGGCAATTCAGAACCACAACAACAAGAAGAAGAACAAGAATCACGGCCAAGCCTTTATGATGGATAACAATGAAGCAGGAATACCAGGAGACGTGGTGACAGGTACTATACTTGCTTCATCTAGTCCTGCATCAGTGCTATTTGATTCTGGGGCTACTCATTCTTTTATATCTGCATCATTCATATCTGAGTATAAAATAGAGACACAACCTCTGGCTAGAAAATTGAAAATCCTTACGGGCAATGGAATTGTAGAAGTAAGCCGAATTTGTAGAAATTGTCCAATTAAAATGGGAGGAGCAAGCTTCCGAACAAAACTATTAGTCTTTCCTATGGACAACTATGATATAGTATTTGGCATGGATTGGTTAATAGCAACCTCGGCGATTATTGATTGTGGACAAGGAAAAGTACAGTTTTCCTTACCCAGTAGGAAGTCGCATGAATTTGTTAGAGCCCAGAAGGAGTTTGACAAAGAGGAGTTAGAAAAGTTCGAACTAAGGAGTCTCCAGGGTCAAGTGATAGAGGAATGGCCAAGAGTTGTAGATGAGTTTAAGGATGTATTCCCTGATGAATTACCCGGATTGCCACCGGATAGGGCAGTTGAATTTAGCATTGATCTAATTCCTGGAGCGGCCCCAATTGCTAAGAAGATATACCCAATGAATAAGGAGGAACTAGCAGAGTTAAATAAACAAATCAAGGAATTGCTAGCTAAGGAGTTTATCAGGCCTAGTGTTTCTCCATGGGGAGCACCTGTACTTTTTGTAAAGAAGAAGGATGGGAGTCTGAGATTGGTAATTGATTATAGAGCACTGAATGAACTAACAATCAAGAACAAATATCCACTCCCTAGGATCGATGAATTATTCGACCAACTTGGAGGAGCAACTGTATTTTCCAAAATAGATCTCAGATCAGGCTATCACCAAGTGAAGATTAAGAAAGAAGACATACCAAAGACTGCTTTTAGAACTAGATATGGACATTATGAGTTTCAAGTCATGCCTTTTGGATTGACAAATGCTCCGGCCATATTCATGGATTTGATGAATAGGATATTCTATCAATATTTGAATAAATTTGTGATAGTGTTCATTGATGACATATTGATCTTACTCGAAGAACGAGGAGGAGCACGAAGAACACTTGAGGATAGTACTTGAGACTCTACGACAGGAGAAGCTGTATGGGAAGCTAAGTAAATGTGAATTTTGGTTAAAAGAAATTCCTTTCTTGGGACACATAGTCAGCGGAGAAGGCATAACAGTAGATCCTAAGAAAATAGAAGCAGTTAAGTCATGGCCTACTCCAAAAAATGTAGCTGAAGTTCGAAGTTTTGTTGGTTTAGCTGGATACTATAGAAGATTCGTGGAAAATTTTTCAAGAATTGTTGAGCCGCTTACTAGATTGACTCGGAAGAATGAAAAATTTGTTTGGACTGATAAATGTCAAGCGGCATTTGAAGAATTAAAGGAAAGACTTGTCACTGCACCAGTACTAGCTTTACCCTCAGGATCAGGAGGTTACGAGATTTACAGTGATACTTTTGGCAAGGGTTTGGGCTGTGTGTTGATGCAGCACGGATGGGTGATCGCTTATGCCTCGCGCCAGTTGAAAGTTCATGAAAGAAACTACCCAACACATGATCTGGAGTTAGCAGCTGTTGTGTTTGCACTGAAACTATGGAGACATTACTTGTATGGTGAACAGATCAAGATTTACACAGATCACAAGAGTTTAAAATACGTGTTCACCCAAAAGGAGTTAAATATGAGGCAACGTAGATGGCTCGAGTTGCTTAAGGATTTTGATATGGAGTTGCAGTATCATCCAGGCAAGGCAAACAAAGTGGCAGATGCTCTTAGTAGGAGGCCTGAGGCTTTCTTTATGAACATGCCCAAGGAGATATTGGATGATCTCAGAAAAATGGGGATTGAAGTGATATGTCCAGTTGCAGATGGAATTTGGGAAAGTTTACAAGTTCAATCTTCTTTAGTGGAGAGAATTAAGGAGGCACAGAAGAAGGATGTGAAACTGCAAAAATTATGGAGTCAAACTGAAGCTGGGATACAAACTGGATTGATGAAGCATTCTGATGGATCCTTGAGGTTCGGGAGTCGATTGTGTGTACCATATGGAGAACTCCGGACCGAGGTTATGACTGAAGCACATAGTTCTCAGTACTCCATTCATCCTGGGAGTACGAAGATGTACCAGGATCTGAGACAAAACTTTTGGTGGCATGGAATGAAGCGGGAGATAGCTAAATTTGTCTCGAAATGTTTAGTATGCCAACAAGTGAAAGCTGAACACCAAAGGACTGCTGGACTACTGCAACCACTCCCAGTACCTGAATGGAAGTGGGAGCATATTACAATGGATTTTGTATCAGGACTCCCAAGAACACAAAAAAGGTAACAATGCCATCTGGGTGAATAGTGGATAGGCTTACAAAGTCCGCAAGATTTCTACCATTCGAGTTGGACAATCTACGGAGCATCTAGCGGATATGTACATGAGGGAAGTTGTTAGTCACTATGGGGTACCGGTAAGTATCGTATCAGACAGGGATACTCGGTTCACCTCCAAGTTTTGGAGAAGCTTACAAGATAGTCTTGGCAGTCGCCTGAAGTTTAGTTCAGCATATCATCCACAGACCGATGGGCAGTCAGAAAGGATGATACAAATCTTAGAAGATATGCTAAGAGCATGCACCCTAGATTTCAGAGGATCATGGGATGATCATCTGCATCTGATAGAATTCTCCTATAATAACAGTTATCAGGCCAGTATCAAGATGGCGCCATTTGAAGCACTATATGGGAGGAAGTACAGATCACCTATATGTTGGGGTGACGTCGGAGAACGACAGCTTTAGGGCCAGAATTGGTCACTCAGACTGTGGACATGGTCAAGGCAGTTCGAAGTCATCTTCAAGCTGCGCAGGACAGGCACAAGATGTGGGCAGATAAGCATCGGAGAATCTTGAATTTCAAACCTGGTGATCATGTATTTCTGAAGATCTCACCAACTAAAGGAACTATCAGGTTTGGAACCAGAGGAAAGTTGAGCCCAAGGTATATAGGCCCATTCGACGTCCTGGATCGAATCGGTGATGTTTCTTACAGATTGGCCTTACCACCATCCCTAGAAGGAGTCCACGATGTTTTTCATGTATCACAACTGCGGAAAATATGTACCAGATACTAGTCACATATTGGATCATTCAGAAATCCTGTTGGCCCAACACTCCGCATCGAGCAGAAGCCAGTGGAAATCCTGGATCGGAGACAGAAGATTCTTAAGAACAAGACCATCTCATTGGTTCGAGTATCTTGGAACAAGGACTCACCGGGAGAGTCTACTTGGGAAAGAGAAGATGAGATGCGGCGACTTTACCCCTACCTTTTTGATGATTAAGGTACCTTAGCACCTTTCCTTCCTTCCCTTAATCTTTTCCATTTCCTTAAATTCGAGGACGAAATTTTATTAAGGTGGGTAGAGTGTCATAGCCATGATTTTATTTATATATATATTAATTGCCTAATTATTTATTTAATGATCTTTCAAAAACTTTTCCAAAATAATTATTTCAAAAAAAAAAAAAACCAAATTCTTTTTCTTTTTACCACTTATGCAAATGCAAAATTTGCATTCTAGCATAAAGGGCTAGGTGGCTTTCATGCATGGACCATGCCACTTGGCATCACCTTGCCATGACATGGCTGGAAGGGCATTCTGGTCTTTTCCTTTCTTTTCATTCCTTTAATTAGAATGAGGGAGAGAGAGAAACCATTCTCTTCTCCTTTCTCTTCCTGGTAAGCTCACTCTCCTCTTCTCCTTCCTTTCTTCCTTCTTCTCTCTCTCTCTCCTTACTGCTGCTGCTGCTGCTGCTGCTGCGTGCGTTGCTGGCGCGACTGCTGGCGCCAGCGCTGGCGCCGCCGGCGGTCGGCCGCCGGCCGACCACACCCCCTTCCTTTCTTCTTCTTCCTCTTCCTTCCTTTCAATTTTCCTTTCCCCTTCTCTTCAATTTCTTGATAAATTAATTCTAGGTTTTGAGATTTAACCCCCCAATCCCAATTTTTGTGTAAATAGGTTCTGAGATTGGGAGAATTTCTCTCCTAAGGGAAACATTCAAGGATCAAGGCAAGTCCTCTCCCTTCTTTTTTTATTCTAAAATTTTCCATCAAAAAAAAAGAATGCATGTTAATTATTGATCTCAATTTTTGGGATAGAACTACGTATATTTATAATTTGTTTGTTGACCTTGAATGTAGTAGTGTAGAGTTCATTCCTATCTCATAAATATACTTTACCGACACCTTAGTCTTCATAACACAATGAGTTATTACAACTTTTGGTTTTCTTTATGAATGAAAAGATAATGAGTTTATATATATTCATAAAGAGGACTTGTATGAATTCTTGTTAACATCATGAAATGCAAGATTGTTTTTTTTCTAGGCAAGGGTCATATGTATATGCATGTTTACTAAATTCAAGAAGAAATTGGCCCAACATAGTTGCCTTGCATGGAAGTACCTCTAACTATCTTCAAGTAAAGTTTTTATGAAATTTTTTATTATTATATTGTTTAATTCTGTCCAGGATTATAAATTACACTTATTTGACATAATTATAATGACCACTTAGTTAAATTGTGTATTTATTGATACCAGTACATTATGGTACCCTCACCTATAAGTTCTCAAGTCAAAATAACCAATTGTGCCCCCTAAAAGATAGTTTTATGTATGGATTTATTTTGGACATGTTAGAATTGATTTTGATAACTCATTCATTTCGTGACCTTCCTTAGAAAACCTTCTTATATAAGTTATACTACAACATGTATTTTAAGCTTGAAAGACCCAAGATACATTTTTGCGCATAAATAAGAATGCTAGCTCGCTAAGGTATGTTGTAAATTCCTTAATTTCAATATCGCTTGTTATAAATTGCGTGGCCGGTGTTGAGGGTTGCTCCACCGAAGGGGTCGGCGTACCCGGTTATATATTGCGTGTTGCCGGTGATGAGGGTTGCTCCACCGAAGGGGTCGGCGTGCCCATGTGTTATTCTTTGTGTTTATTTGTTCTGAAAATTTTCGGGTCAGTAAATACAAAGGAGACTCTGCCGAAATTTCTAAGAATTTCCAGAGTTAGTCTCTTTTGTGGAAAACCGGGTCCTTTAGGATTTTGACATTAAAGTCTAGTCCCTAAAACCATCCGACTCCGATCTACATCTTCGGAGGGATTCTTGGAAATCATTGATTATATTGATATTTTGGGACTACCTTGTTCCGACTCTTTCTTGGACTATATTAGTCTTAGAAAAGCCAATTGTAACTTAGATGCGACTTGACTTCTAGGACTCCCGTCTTGGGGATAGTCCTATGGTAATTAAAAGACTAGATTAGGTTGCATGGGGTTTGGGAGAGAAACCTGGATCACACCCGGCTGACTTCTTTGCAATATGATTTTACACTTTTCATACTGATCAGTCCCTGTTACGGTGTTCGTGCGCCGCGCGATCTTCACCGGGGTGAGGCTTAGCTCACCTTCTTGTTTTGTAATGGGGCATCTATGCCCTGAGTCTCAGCTCAGAATACCCATTTGCATCTATCTCGTGTTTTGCAATGGGGCATCTATGCCCTGAGTTTCAGCTCAGATTACCCATTTGCATTAAATTCATTAGGCATCTATGCCCTGAGTTTCAGCTCAGACTACTAATGAATGGGTTCGATATTCTTGGAAAAGTTCAAGTCATACGAACTTCCTTTTATAGCTCATGATTCGATGATTCGAGCCAGATGATTCGGAACTAACTCATGATGCTATCCTGGTTTAATCACATCAATATGTGATAAGTACAGACGGCTGGAGAATCTAAGCACCACCCGTTTTGTGCGAGCCTGATCCCGGGCCAATGGGATTATTGTAGAGATGCTAGGCGTGGGTGTGTGATCCAGAGAGTTTCTCTAAATTTGCATTTAGGTTTAGAAAGTTTGATTTTTTGTCCTTGTGACATTAATGTGAGAACGACTCGTTTCTTGATTAGTATTACATGTATGGACTTTAAATGATCAAGTTTACTCCATTTTGTATTTACCTGCCTTATCATTCCACCTTCATAACTTGCTCCTTTGACCGAGGGCTTGCTCGTCGTATTGACGACCTAGTTTTGTTCACTAGGGACTGAAGCAGATCAGGATGAAGGCCAGGCATACACTGAGGCAGAACTTTATGAATGATGTAGGACTGAGGGTTGTAGCTTTATTCTGGGAACCTCATAGCTATGTGACTTATGTATTTGAAGAAACATGAATGCAATATGTAAGTTATGTATTTTGAAGAACAATGAATCCAAAATGTATATATGTGTTTGATGATGAGACTTGGACTATGTTGTAACATTTTGGGATAAATGAATGTTATGCTCTTTTGTGGAAAATCGTATTATTTCCTTAACTCTATGCCTATCCAGGACCTTACAGACGACAATCGCGGGATGCAATTGGGTTTATGTTGTATGGTCGCGTAGCCTGGGGATGTTATACGTACTCGGCTCGCCGTATTCTGGGAGCGGGGCGTGACAGCAGCTGAGTAAGTAAAGTTACCCATTGAAGAACCGGTGGCGCCAAAGCTTATTTGGGTTTGGGACGCTTGAAGTGTGTCCTTCCCGTAGCAAGTGTCGTAGTGTCTGGATATGGTCCCGGTGCCACCGCCCTTCTTCCATGCGTACTGGTTGCAATATTTCTTGCATTGCGCCTTGTACGGTATTGGTTCACCCTTGGCATCTACAACAATCGAACCATCAGGATTAGTTTCATAAATCAAAGTAAAATATTCTCAATACTTAGACCTCTTTTTCTTTTCAGGACGTTGGGTGGAACTAGCGACTTCCGGAGGAGATGGTTGGAACCCCTCCGGAATCGGATTGGTGGCTACTTGCTCAGGTGGAATTTCAGTACCGTTAAAAAAGTATTAAAATATTGGTAAGTATGTCCAGCAAGATCAGGTGGGTTTGAACCTTCACCAGCCATATATAAAATAAAATAAAGTAAAACTATGTTAGAAGAAAGTAAGGGATTGAGAGGGAGATCGGGAAGCCGTAGAGCCGGAATGGAGTTAGGAGGGAGATCGGGAAGCCGTAGAACACCAGAGCACCGGGGAGGGAAAGCCGTAGAACACCAGAGCACCGGGGAGTGAAAGCCGTAGAACACCGTAGAGAAATGTAGAGAAATGTTTGGAATGAGTTGTGTTTGAAAAATGGAATTTTGGCCTATTTATAGGAATTTTTCGGGGTTATTTGGTAATTTTACGCCAAAAATGACCAAAATGCCCCTCCCAACGTTTTAATAACGGCTATATGGGAGGGGCATTTTTGTAAAAGAACCCCCCCCTCCAACGGTCAAAAAAAAAAAAAAGACCAACGGTCGGCTGGACCGGTCCCAGCGGGCCGGGCTTCGGGCCGGTCCAATCGGGTCGGACTTCGCGCCGGGCCACCGAACTATTTTAAAAAAAAATGCGCGGGCCTGACTCGGACTGGGGGGGGGGGGGGGGGGGGGCGACCCGACCCGTTCGGGGGTGGGGGGCCGGGCGGTTCGGGCCACTGGCGGGCCGGGCCGGGCTTCAAGGCCAGCGGGCCGGTCCGGGCCTGGGTCGGGCTCCGGGCTAACCGGCCCCTAGTGCAACATACTCGTCGCATACCTGTCAAATATGCGTACTTCTGCTTTGTTCACTTGGGCCTTTAAAGCTTTAACAATAGCTGGAGGTCTGGATCTTGGTTAGGAGTGATTCGAGTGAATCAGAGTAAACGAACATTTATATAAAATTTTGGATAGGTTTTGAGTCGGATTAATTACACCGACCCCCTATGTTCCAAAGTACCACAGGGACTACCTGACCTCCCATTTCTTTCTTTTTTAATTTTATTAACCATAGGACGATCAGTGTTATTATTTTCTATAGTAATATAAATGATAAGGAGTGTCAACGTAATTAGTTTCAAAGTAAGAAATCCGACAGTAACAAAAGAAACCGTACAGGATAGAGAAAGCATATTTTATTCCTTTTGGTTGTAGAAAAAAGAAAAAAAGAAAAGTAATTATTTGTTCTTTTCCTTTATTTGAAAATTTATAATTTTTATTTGAAGTAGAAAAGTGAATCATTAGATAAATGAGGGATAGTTTTGTTTCTTTTATTTGAAAATAATTTTTTTGTTTATATTCCTTTTGTTTTGTTTGACATCTAACATGGATAATTTATCTTTTCTAAATTTATGATTGAGCGGACGAAACGTTATCAAAACCATCATATAGAAGGGTAGAAAAGCAATATGTGTGATAATAATGTGCCATCAAGATAAAAATATCAAGATAATATGTCTCCTTTATTCCTACAACTACTAACATGCAATAAAGAAGCCGGGTTCCCCGGCTCCGGCCAATAGGTGAATCAGAGTAAACTTAAAATAGAGAAAAAATAAAATAAAAGATAACCCACTAGTGATATATTTATTTTATTTATTTACATCTCTACTTAATTAAATAATTGTACAAATCATAGTCACGCTCCTTCAGCTGTAGAGTTCATTCTATAGGGGTGCAACTCGGACGGGCTGGGTCGGACTTGAGGTCAATCCGATCTCAACCAGATGAATCATAAGTCTAACCCGAGCCCAAGCCCGGCCCAACCTCGGGTTCAACATATGAAGTCCAAGACCAAGTCCGGAGGATCGGATTGAACTCGGGTTGGGTCGGGTCCATCGGGTTTATCGGGCTCTAATATAATATTTGAAATAATTTTAAACAAAAGTAATATTAAACACAACCAAATAGCAATCAAGTATTGGTCATTACAAAATACTAACTGAAATAAGATTCAGGATAATGAGTTGAAGAGTTTGTGTGAAAAATTTAGATTTAAACTTTTTATTTAAGAAGTATATATATATATATATATATATATATATATATATATATATATATAAAAGTCGGATTTCGAGTTCGGGTAACCCGACACATGAATCCGAGCCCAACCCGACTGTTGATCGGGTTCAAATATTTTAACCAAATTCGAGTCCGAACCCGAGTATCTTCAACCCTAACCCAATCCATTAACGGTTTATCCGATTGGGTTCGGATTTAGCCCGCCCAAGTTGCACCCCTACATTCTAAGCTTGAAAAGTTGCCGAGAAACTCACGAAGACACTTTTTTTTTTTTCTGGATATTATTCGAGAATCATAATCAAATGAACTTACACCCACCCGCTATGGAGACACGTGGCTTTCTTGATTTTCGTTTGAAAAGAACGTCTAGTTTTTTTGTTTGTTTTTTTTTTCAAACAACAATTGTTAGAAGTGGCAAACACGAGGAGACACCACTTATGTTCCGTTGGAAATTGAATTTTTGCCTAATATGCCCACATAAGATGGCCCACACTTACATGGGTTAGTTTGTACATCATATCCTAATCCGAGTTAATTTTTGTTCATCCATCAAATTTGGATATTTATTCACCCTCTAATAAAAAATTGACACATATTAAATCTTTTAATCAAAACCAGTTTAAATATTTACAAAATCACTTTCAAAGCAATTTATGTTGAATGTATTTGACACGTGTCAATTTTTTGTTGGAGGATGAACAAACATTATAGTTTTAGTGGGTGAACAAAAATTGACTCTCCTAATCCATCAACTGAAAGGCCTCTTTTGATTCGCAGCATTATGAGATTGGAAAATGGAAGTCATTTTTTCTATGTTTGGGTGCAAAAGGAATTAAGTTTTAAAGAAAAGTGATTCTCAATGGAAAGAAAATTAGGAAGGAAAGTTGTTCCATTTGTCACCGATTCCGAAGAATCGATAGTCGAGCTTGTGGGAAAAGATCAAGACGTAGAAGGATGATCCGTACCTGAAGAAAGTGCAAGGACAAATTTCAACGGGTAGTACGACCGACTTTGCGGTAGACGAAATCGGCGTGCTTCGATTGAAGTGTAGGCTATGCGTTCCGGACGATTTAGAACTTAGAAAAGAAATATTGACGGAGGCGCACTATGTGAAATATACCTTGCATCCTGGCAGCACAAAGATGTACAAGGACCTCCGCACGACCTTCTGGTGGTACGGAATGAAGAGAGATGTGGCACTCTTCGTGTCCCAATGCATGGCATGTCAGCAGGTAAAAGCTGAGCATCACAGACCGGGTGGGGAGATGCAGACCTTGCCATTCCATAATAAAAATGGGATCATGTCACTATGGACTTTGTTGTTGGCCTGCCGAAGACGCGGGAAAAATGACGTCATCTGGGTCATCGTTGATCGACTAACCAAGTCAGCGTACTTCATTGCTATTAAAGTTACTTGGAGCGTTGATCGCATGGCTCAGATTTATCTTGACGAGATAGTACGGCTGCACGGAGTCCCTGTATCCATTGTCTCTGATCGAGATGCACGATTTCTATCGCACTTCTGGAGTAGCCTTCAGTCGGCTCTAGGTACCAAGTTGCAGTTTAGCTTAGCTTACTATCTCCAGACCGATAGCCAAACGGAGCGGGTGAATCAGATCTTCGAAGACATGTTACGAATCTCAGCAATTGACTTCAAGTCGAATTGGGACGTTCATCTACCGTTTGTCGAATTTGCATACAACAATAGCTATCAGTCCAGAATATTCCAAATGGCGCCGTACGAAGCCTTGTATGGCCGGAAGTGCACATCACCCATTGTTGGAATGAAGTCGGAGAACGACAGATTTTTGGCCCGAAGTTAGTGGAACAGACCGTGGAGAAGGTCAAGCTCATTCGAAAAAGATTAAAGACTGCACAGAGTCTACAGAAAAGTTACGCAGATGTTCATCGTCGATCCCTCGAGTTTCAAGAAGGCGATCACGTATTTCTTAAAGTGTCGCATATGCGTGGAGTTACCCGGTTTGGTGCAAAGGGAAAGTTGAGTCCGAGATTCGTTGGACCGTTTGAAGTACTCAAGCGAGTCGTCCCAGTGGCCTATCAGATTGTCATGCCGCCAGCGCTAGCGGGTGTGCATAATGTCTTCCACGTTTCTTAGTTGAGGAAGTACGTACACGACCCAAGCCACGTGGTAAATTTTGGTCAGCTGGAGCTGAAGCCGATTTATCATATGTTAAAGTACCGGATCTTAGAACGTAAAGTTAAACTGCGAAATCGAGCGATCCCTCTCGTTCGCGTATGCTGGAGCAATCATTCGGTCGAGGAGTCGACCTGGAAACTTGAATCGGAGATGAAGGAAAAATTTTCTTCATTGTTCTCGTAGAGGTAGGTTCTATTCTTAAGTTTCAAGGACGAAACTTTTTATTAGTTGGTTATGGTGTAGTGCCTCGTCCCTATATCGTGTCCCGTTTTCGTCTACGGGGTGCGGGGAAAGAACACTGTCGCTACCGATTCAGTCGGGACCTATAGATCGGGATCGGTTGAATCGGTCGAACGGAAACGATTGAATTAAGATCATTTTTTCGTTATGGAAAGGATTCTTCGGAATCAAGTCCTATATTCAGCAGGTTGCGTCTCAAGGATTGGCTCTGCGGATGAGTCGAAAAAGACGTCTCGTTGCTCTGGTTTTCATGCCACACTTAATTTGGCTTTGGCTTTGGTTTTCGTGAATGCGTTTTCGAGAATATTTTCGATGGTTTTCATGCCTTGTATTTTTGAACTTCGCATTCGTATCGAACTCCTTGAATAGTGCAGTGTTCTAATCAGTTGTTTATGCGATTGCAGGTGATCGCGTAGGCGATGTCTAAACACAGCCAACCAGCCCTCGCCTGAAGCAAAGACTAAAGTGAGTTGCTGACCTTCTTCGCCTCTACCCTCTGTTTCAGAATCAAATATGAAACAAAAACAATGCTTGTCGCCATAGTGTAGAATCAATGAAATCATGGCACGATTCTTCACGAAATACTTGCTATCGAACTGCTTTATATGAAAAACTGATGCCTACTCCCTTATGCCTTATTTACTTAGCCTATGCAAACCAAAGGATGAATCGATTAACGTTTATAGCAACGATACAGCTAAAGTGCATAAATGACTAAGTTCAAAGAAAATGGTTAGTTTCACACCAAAAGAGAAAGTTAAAGCTTCTAGAAAAAAAGATAGAATATTTCATGAATCTGCAAAAACGGTCATTGGACAACTTATGCATAAGACATAGTTTCTTCGAACGGTTGCCTAGGCCAAGGAACCGATTCGGCCCGGGAGGAACGAGTATAGCAAGTGCCAGCCATGAATCAGCATGGGTGATTCGGGAACTTTCGCACTGGGCTCGCTACCCGCCGCGAAAGGGTCATCGTCTAATCCAACTATAGTTCATGATGTCTTGACATTGCCAGTGACCTTCACTGCTTGAACTAATGCACGTGACACGGGATGATTATGATAACTGCTCAATGTATACAATTTCATATGCTTGCCTTAAAACATGTTAACATGCAAATCAATCAAGATGGTCAGAAAGATCACAAAAATAGCTAACATGTTTTATAAAACTGTTTGAACCAAATGCATAGCTTGGGTTTAATTATCCACTCACCAGTACATGTGATCGTGCCGACCCTCGCTCTTTGCAGGTGCCTGGAATCAGGAAGAACGTGCCAACTAGCTAGACGACGTTCGTGCTTTTGAAGCTTCGATCGCGCGTCGAAGACCCCGTCGCTTAACTTTTGAAAACTCTCCGCAAGTGTAAGCCTACTTTCCCGAATATATATTTTATATAAATTTTTGCAAATTTTTTTTCCTACAAATTAATTTGCATGATAATTCTTTAATAATAGGTTATACATTTGTTGCATGGTATTAGTGTTATATTGTTAATAATGTCTTGGGCTTCTCAGCCCAGCCCACCACTGTAGCTTTTCTTTTGTTCGGTTTAAAGTGTCATTTGAGAGTGAGAGAGGGAGCATGTGCATTGCACAGCTCAAATTCCTCTTTCCTTCTCTGAACACTAAACCATGGTGAGCTGTGTAACCAACTTTTGAAATTCTAACGAATTTCTTCCCCACCAGAGTAGAGCGCTGGCCAAATGTTGGCGCCTAAACTTTGGGCCTGTTTGGTTGCACGAAAGTGTATGAAAGTGCGAAAGTGGAAAAACGAAACTTGCGCACGCGATGCGTACGCATAAATTTGAGTTTCCAAAAGTTGTTTGGTTGATGGTTGAAAAATATGAAAGTGGAGGAATAAGAGTTTCATTGTTTGGATGGTTGTTGAAAGTGGAAAAAAAAGAGTTCCGTTGTTTGGATGGTGTTGAAAGTGGATATTGGTTGAGATATATTAAACGAAGACCACTTTTCTCTTTCCACTTTTTTCCTTCTCTTTCCACCACTTTCACCAAAAAAAGGATGTGGTGAAACTGACAACAAAAGGACGGATCCATGAACTCGTCCGCGTCCATCAACCACTTTCACACCACTTTCAACTTTTTAACCAAACACCTGAACTGAAGCCAGTTCACCCGACTTTCAACTTTCCACCACTTTTACCCCCACTTTCAACGAACCAAACAGGCCCTTTGCGTGAGTCTCAAGCTCGATCGACCTATATAACCCTTCCTTCTAGGTCAGTACTGCTGAGAAATTCTAACGAACCAGCCTCTCTTTATTTTTTCAACCATCTTCCCAAAATACTCTTAGACTGCTCTCAACCGACCATGGCGGAGAAGTACACCTCGACGAGGAGAGCAGCACCTAGAGTTCAATTCCAGGCTCGGCAGTGATCGACTTCCTTCAGTGTCTTCGTCATCACTTCAGGGGTCTATATCGACTTGTCGATCAAGTAAGTTGTTAGAATTATTGAGATTCGATCTACTCTGTTGTCAATTTCCTTTTGATCAAATTTTGGATCGGGATGAAGGACAGTTGTTTTCATCTCGTGGTCTTCCTTCGAAGCTTTGATTCATCCTTGCATGACCGCTACAATCGGTTGGAAGAGGTGAGGGATCGTTCTAATCTAACAAATTTGATTGTGTGCTCTCTTCTTAATTTTGTTCTCCATCTCATTATGTTGAGAATGTAGATCGGAATTGGAGAATTTAGGTTGATTTGTTCAGTTGATCGATCTAACAAAGTATTAAACGCTGGTGAGAATCCATGTCCTCTCGAACTGAATTAGGAGTTTATTTCTTTGATTTGATTTTTATGATTCGTTGTGATTTCCCTGTATTTATGATTCAACAGAAGTTATGGCTCGATGGATAATCGAATTCGTGTCAGGACAGTTGGTCGAATAAGGACTCGAGCCTATTGACATAGGACACCAGTTGCTCTTGGATTCATCTCTCAAGGAAGTTTCGTTGGGTAAGTTTTCCTGTACCCTGAGCAACTGCAGGAGATCCTTCAATTTTATTTTCTAGATCTAGTTGAATGGTTAATCTAGTGTAGGTCTGTGATTGTTGAGGTTGGGATAAAATTCAAGTTAGCCAATGATAAATTGGGTTATGGACTGATGAACTGATACTTAAATCAGACACTGATAACCAGTAATTACAGGCCCACGACAATTGTTTAAACATTAGGTAACCACTCGTGAAGTTTTAATGATACTTTTGAGTAGGAAATTGTTTATCTAATTAAATGTTGAAGTAGATATCTATTTCTTTCCTGAGAACCTTAGATACATCAGGAAAATCCTTGTTGATTTGAATCACTGATTCTAGAGAATATGGGAATTCTGATTTCAGTAGAAGCTTTGGACAACCAGGGTTGGGGTCCAATTTGGGATGTTTGATTTCAGTTTAAGTAGGATTAATACTTTCAATACCTTGTAAAGATTCTGAGAGTTGATGTTTCAGTTATGAATTAAGATTCATTGCTTGGTTTTTGGTAAGTTTAGTTACATGAGAGCTCTCAAGAAGTTAGGAATGGGAGATGTCAAGCAGAGAGAGTTAATTTAGTGTAAAGTACTAAGTTTCTAGGTCAGTAACATGATTGGGTTGACATATCATTTCAGAGTGATGCTAAGCAATACTGTTCTTTGCAGATTGGGTTTCAGTTTTGACTTTGGGATATCAGGGCAAATCTGATATATGGGGCCTGTGTTTAGCCTTATTCCCTTGATAGAGTTACAATGTTGAACATGAAGGGGTTCAATTCATTGTTGAGGGTTTTAACCTCCTTTTCTCTAGTTGCATTATTTTGATACCAGATACTGTCAAGTACCTGAATTTTAATTGACCTTATAGATTATACTTAAAATGACAGGTGCATTTTATAGGTTGAAGGACTGAAGGGTTGATGTGAATCATAGTTCACTGTGTCTCAGGTATATTAATACAAACCACCAATTGTCACGACCCGCACTCGCTAAAAGGGCACGTGACGCGACAACGCCCAGCCCTCACCAAAAAATCGGAGTAGAACGCTGTGGATTTTTCTACTTCTAAACAGTTTATATATATAACAAAAACCTGTCGAGAATATGGTCAACTCCGAACGGAGGACAAGCAATGAATATATTACGAGTACTCAATCACGACTCTAAGATAACAAAGTAAAGAATGATGAAAAGACAACAAGACGATAAAATAATATATAACCTGTCAGTCCAACACAAGAATATATACAGTCCAAGTCTCTAATACAGTCCATAACAAAAACAGTCTCAAAAGTAGCTGGAGACAAAGTCCAGTATAAAAGACCTACTTAACAAGTAATAGGTAGGGTCTCGTCAGGCGGAGCTAAGCCCTGCTGGACCAAAGTCTCCAAGTCTATGCCCACTACGTCATCCGGACCGTAGTAGGTACTGTAGTCTCCCTCATCTGCATCTGTAATATTTTCAACATATCCTGTCAGGATGGAACGAGTACAATCCACTAACAACATTTCACAAGATATGACAAAAGCTTAAATGTAAATAGAGAGTATACAAGAAAATCATGGAATGTACATGTGAGAATCATGGCAAGGTAAGTTGTAAAACTAGAGCTAGAACAAGGCAAGTAACTGATCATGGCATGTACAGAATCAAGAATCATATATCTAGGTGTGTGAATACTAGCTACAACATGTGACCGGCTTGGGTCTTGCACAAGGTCTACTGGCCTGGTTAATCATACGTGGAGTGTTGTTAACACTCACAAGGTCTACAAGAGTAACAAGGTGGATAATGACCACATGTCTACACTAATACTCCCCGTCCCCGACTGGTAGAGTGAATCCAAACAAGACACGTCACGACGGGATTCTACGAGAAGGGAGCAAGTCTCCTCGAGAATTGGCGTCCATGTACTGCACAAGAACTACAAGGGGGCTTGCACAAGACATACCAGACCAAGGATAATACCTCCATGTCGGGATCATGAATACCAACCCGTGTGACCAATGTGTCGAGAACAAGCATATCTCACTAATTACATGGATCAATCAGCATAAATTGGAAAAGTGTCAGAAAATGTACTCACCTGAAATATGATGGTACGTCCCGGAGCAAATGCAGCGTCTCGAGGACCTATAGAGAACAAGACGTATCAATACTATGTTTAGGAAGTAAAATCAAATCAATTTGAATCCTATTAAGTCATTCTAGGTCAAGACACGTCAAACTAGGTTGTACGGGATCAACCTAAGCATATTAGGTCTAGCTAGGTCATACTAGGTCAATGCAAGTCAAACGGAATTAATCTAGGTCAATTTGAGTCAACGGTTGACTTACAGTTGACTTTTGGTCAATGGTCAACTGGTCAACCGTGGTCAACTCTGGTCAACCCTAGGTCAACTCTAGGTCAATGGTGACTAACAGTTGACTTTTGGTCAACTGCACAAGTCTAATGGAATTTGGGACTAAATTGGGTAAAGTGTTGACCCATAGTTGACTTTCGGCCTAAAAAGTCAACCGTGGTCAACCGGGATCAAGACTAGGTCTAGACGGCTATTTCTACCCATTACCAACCTCTACAACCTATATCCAAGTCCATCTTGGACTTCGAAACTCATTCTTGGCCATAGGCCAATTCCTATTTTACCCTTAAAAAGGGCAAAATTCCTACTTCGGCGACTAGAGTTAGCCTACCTACGCTTGTTATTTTGACCGTGCTCCCTAGGATAGTAGGGTACTATCCTATAGGTTCGTTATCTACCAAAATACTAGATAAAGTGGACGTCTAGTCACCTTACGGCCGTTGCAGATATCTTGAATATTTCAAGATACGCGTGATACGGCGCGATACGGCGCCTACGACCCCAATTTCCACTCGGGGCTTACCGCAAAATCTAAATCACGTAACCTAGGACGTCAAGTTTCATCGCGTTCCGATACTCCGGGCTCCGTTTCACCCTCTAACTCGATTTCTCCTAAAACTCCCTTTTAGCTCTCATTCAAATTCCGCCTTAACTCTTCTTCACTCTTCTTCTAACTTCTTTTCCTATTTCTCTTCTAATTTCCTTCTCCTCTAACTTCTTCTAACTCCTCTTTCCTATTCCTTTCTAATTTCTAATTCTATTTCTTTCCTTCTAATTCTAATTCTCTTTTTTATTCCTCTATTCTTTATCCTTCTTCTTTTCTAATTCTTCTCAACTTCTTCTTATCTAATTATCTATTTATACATATATTATATATGTATACATATATATATATATATATATATTATATATCATATATATATATATATATATTATAGAATATATATAATAATGGAAAAAATATATCTATATATATCTATATATATATATTATATAATGGGGTTTATGTAGGGGGGTTTAAAGGGGCAAATGGGGGGGGGGGGAACTTGCTACGCTGCTGTTGCATGGGCTATGCGCTGCTGCGGTTTGCTGGTACTGCTGCAGCTTCCTAGCGCTATGGCTGCTGCTCCTACTGCTTTTGCTGCTGTTTTTCTTATTCTTCTTCATCTTCTTCTACTTCCTCTACCTCTTCCACCCTATATATATATATATATATTTTTTTTTTTTCCCTCTATATATATATAATATATATATATAATATATATATATATATATATATATATATATATATATCTATCCAAACATCTATCTATATCTATATATTTAATCCCTCTACCTCTCCATCTATAATTGTATATATAAACACAACCACCGCACATATATACATATAAATTTATACCTACACATATGTAAATACATATAATATACACAAACATATATTATATACATATACACATATCTATATATTTAAATTCATACTCACACACACACAACCACACTCTCTCACTCATACACCACCACCACCACTCTCATGACACCACCACTCTCTACACACCAATACCACCACCACCATTCTCTACACAAACACAATACATATAATATATACACATATATATATTATATATATATATATATATATATATATTTTATATATATATATATATATATATATATATTACCACTCTAATTAAAAACCCCCAAGAAATCCCTAACCTAGATTTTAGGAAAACCCTACAAATTCTATGGGCAACATGTAGAGAATCATCTTCTCTAAATTTATTGTGAAGAGAAAATGCAAAAAGAGGATTAATGGGGAAATATGAGCTTACCTATGGTGGCTTTCTTGAGGAAGAGGAAGAACTCAAAGAGAAAATGAGATGGAGAGAATGAGAGATTACTTAGAGATGAAGGAAAGAGAGAGGGGGGGTGCTCCTACATATGGCCGGCCATGTGGGGGGGCTATTGGGTTGGGATCCAATAAGCCCCCAACCCATTAAGCTTAGTTTGATTTGTTTCGGGTTTGGTTCGGTTTGTTTCGGTCTAAATTAATCAACTAATCAAGCTCTAAAATGGCTAATTAAACCATGGAAATAGGGTTTATTTTCTAACCTAATTATGATAGTGTGTGGGCCAAACACAGCTAGTTTGTGGGTCCCACTAGTGTCCAGGCTACCCGGGTCTCCAAATTGAGTCCGAATTGGATAAATCCAAACCAACCCAATAAATCCCAAAAAATCACATAAAATCAAATAAAATTCCTAAAAATTATAAAACTTGTAAAATGACAAAATACCCCTAATTCAAAAACTGGGGGTGACAAATCTACCCTCCTTAAAAAAATTTCGTCCTCGAAATTCAAACGGGTACTCTTCTCTAGGTCAAGCACCCCACAATCAAGGTCTACTAAATTTTATCCTAAGTTATATAACATGTAATCCAGGAAATCAGAACACATGCATGGTTTTAAATCTCTACAGTATCGTGTTATTGCAGTCTTCATTGGGGTTTCTATTTAATCTAGCATGATCATCACATATGCAACTAAAGGTACTAAGAAAGCAATAATCAATCAATGGACAGAAAGAACAAGTAAAAGAAAGAGCAAGACCCTACCTCCTAGTCCAACGCGTGCAGGATCCTCAACTGCCATCGCAAAAACCCTGTCCTGGTGGGGTATATCCCGCTGCTGGTGGAGGGCGTGATGCAATGCCATAGGTGGCCTACCCTGTGCTCCCTGAGCTGCTATCGCTCCACGGGCTACCCTGCGAGGGTTCGCAGGACAATCTCTCAACTGATGTCCAGCCTCCCCGCAGTAGAGGCACAAACCCAGCCTCTTCCGGCAAACCTCCCAGACGTGACCAGATCTCCTGCATAAGTGGCAAGGAGCCCCATACTGAGCCTGCCTCGGCTGAGTGTGCACCTGCTGAACCGGTGCTCTGGTCTGATGCTGAAAAGGCTGATGCTGAAGCTGAGGGCGCTTAGCAGCCTCTGTGCTGCTACTGGCCCCCAAAAATAAATCTCGATCCTTCTTCGGCTTCAAGCCCCACTCCCTCTCCACCTTCCGAGCCTCCGCATAAACCTCTGCATATGTCGCATAGAAGGAAGGGATCAGGATCTTGATATCCCATGTCAATCCCTCCGGAAGCGCTCCACTCGAATCACCGGGTCACTCACCATGTACTCGGCGTATCGGCTCAGTCGGCCGAACTCCGTCGCATACTCCTCTACGGTCATACCGCCCTGCTGCAGGTTCTGGAACTGCCGCACGAGGCCGATCTTGTCCGTGGGAGAAAAGAACTTCTCTCTGAACAGGACCCGAAACTCAGTCCAAGTATGGCCCTCTCCTGCAAGAGCCGGCTCGTTTCGGAACCATGTCCGGGTAATATCTAACAACTGCAACCCAACCGCCTCGACCTTCAGGTCGTCTGCCAGGCGGCAGACCCTCATCTGGCGCTCGATATCCTCGAGCCAGTCATCAGCATAAATAATGCCCTCAGTCCCCTTGAAACCCCTCGGACCAAGCTTCTTGAAAGCCTGGATATCCCCGATCTTCGGCTGCTGCTGCTGCTGAACCTCCCTCTGTGGAGCCCCACGCTCCACTGCCGCCATAGCCAACCTGTGTGCATCCTCCATGCCCTGGCGCATGGCCTCCGTCTGCCTCAACTGAGCCTCGTGCTGGGCCCGCTGGGACTCCAGCACCTGGTGAAAGAACGCTAGCATCTGCCCCATGTCTGTGGGCAGAGAAGGCAATGGAGGAATAGCTCCCATCATCACCGGAGGAGTCCCCTGCTGAGGAGGAAGAACGCCCCCGGCAGCTCCCGCTGTAGCCCCCGGCACTACGGGAAGAGCACCCGCAAAGGCCCCAGGGACAGTCATCGAGGTAGCTGGAGGAGTACCTTCGAGAGCCCCAACAGAAGTCCCATCTGCGGGAGAAGTGACCGGAGCCTGCCCGCCAGAGGTAGCAGACCTCTCCGTCTCCCGTGCTCCTCGCCAGGAGAGTGAGTCATAACTATCCTGGAGACAAATTGAAAAGAAGATATCAATATGGCACATGAAGGCAATATCAAAGGAGGACAGCTAGAATGCAGTAAATCGATATCAAAAACGGTAAGCAAGATAAGCAAGGAAAGATCCTACTGTGATTGAGTACTCTTAGCCTATAGCCTATCCTAGATACGTACCGCATGCTCGTAATAGCACTCTAAGTCGAGCGACACTACGACATCGCACTAATTGCGACTTCAGGACCTGCGTGGGCCACCACTAAAACGTGTCACGACCCGCACCCGCTAAAAGGGCACGTGACGCGACAACGCCCAGCCCTCACCGAAAAATCGGCGTGGAACGCTGTAGATTTTTCTACTTCTAAACAGTTATATATATACAAAAACCTGTCGAGAATATGGTCAACTCCGAACGGAGGACAAGCAATGAATATATACGAGTACTCAATCACGACTCTAAGATAACAAAGTAAAGACTGAAATGAAAAGACAACAAGACGATAAAATATATAACCTGTCAAGTCCAACACAAGAATATATACAGTCCAAGTCTCTAATACAGTCCATAACAAAAACAGTCTCAAAAGTAGCTGGAGACAAAGTCCAGTATAAAAGACCTACTCTAACTAAGTAATAGGTAGGGTCTCGTCAGGCGGAGCTAAGCCCTGCTGGACCAAAGTCTCCAAGTCTATGCCCACTACGTCATCCGGACCGTAGTAGGTACTGTAGTCTCCCACATCTGTATCTGTAATATTTTCAACATATCCTGTCAGGATGGAACGAGTACAATCCACTAACAACATTTCACAAGATATGACAAAAGCTATAATCTGTAAATAGAGAGTATATACAAAAAAATTATGGAATGTACATGTGAGAATCATGGCAAGGTAAGCTGTAAAACTAAAGCTAGAACAAGGCAAGTAAACTGATCATGGCATGTACAAGAATCAAGAATCATATATCTAGGTGTGTGAATACTAGCAACAACATGTGGCCGGCTTGGGTCTTGCACAAGGTCTACTGGCCTGGTTAATCATACGTGGAGCGTATGATTAACACTCACAAGGTCTACAAGAGTACAAGGTGGATAATGACCACATGTCTACACTAATACTCCCCGTCCCCGACTGGTAGAGTGGATCCAAACAAGACACGTCACAACGCGGGATTCTACGAGAAGGGAGCAAGTCTCCTCGAGAATCGGCGTCCATGTACTGCACAAGAACTACAAGGGGGCTTGCACAAGACATACCAAGACCAAGGAATAACACCTCATGTCGGGATCCATGAATACCAACCCGTGTGACCAATGTGTCGAGAACAAGCATATCTACACTAATTACATGGATTATATCAATCAGCATAAATTGGAAAAGTGTCAGAGAATGTACTCGCCTGAAATATGATATGGTACGTCAACCGGAGCAAATGCAGCGTCTCGAGGACCTATAGAGAACAAGACGTATCAATACTATGTTTAGAAAGTAAAATCAAATCAATTTGAATCCTATTAAGTCATTCTAGGTCAAGACACGTCAAACTAGGTTGTACGGGGTCAACCTAAGTCATATTAGGTCTAGCTAGGTCATACTAGGTCAACGCAAGTCAAACGGAATTAATCTAGGTCAATTTGAGTCAACGGTTGACTTACAGTTGACTTTTGGTCAACTGGTCAACTCTGGTCAACCGTGGTCAACTCTGGTCAACCCTAGGTCAACTCTAGGTCACTGGTGACTAACAGTTGACTTTTGGTCAACTGCACAAGTCTAATGGAATTTGGGACTAAATTGGGTAAAGTGTTGACCCATAGTTGACTTTCGGCCTAAAAAGTCAACCGGGGTCAAGACTAGGTCTAGACGGCTATTTCTACCCATTACCAACCTCTACAATCTATATCCAAGTCCATCTTGGACTTCGAAACTCATTTCTTGGCCATAGGCCAAATTCCTATTTTACCCTTAAAAAGGGCAAAATTCCTACTTCGGCGACTAGCTAGTTAGCCTACCTACGCTTGTTATTTTAACTCGTGCTCCCTAGGATAGTAGGGTACTATCCTATAGGTTCGTTATCTACCAAAATACCTAGATAAAGTGGACGTCTAGTCCACCTTACGGCCCGTTGCAGATATCTTGAATATTTTAAGATACGCGCTGATACGGCGCGTACCGGCGCCCTACGACCCCGATTTCCACTCGGGAGCTTACCCGCAAAATCTAAATCACGTAACCTAGGCCTACGTCAAGTTTCATCGCGTTTCGATACTCCGGGCTCCGTTTCCCTCTAACTCGATTTCTCCTAAAACTCCCTTTTAGCTCTCATTCAAATTCCCTCCTTAACTCTTCCTCTAACTTCTTCTTCTAACTTCTTCTTCCTATTTCTCTTCTAATTTCCTTCTCCTCTAACTTCTTCTTCTAACTCCTCTTTCCTATTCCTCTTCTAATTTCTAACTTCTTCTATTTCTTTCCTTCTAATTCTAATTCTCTATTCTTCTTATTCCTCCTATTCTTCTAATCCTTCTTCTTTTCTAATATTCTTCTCAACTTCTTCTTATCTAATTATCTATCTATACATATATATATATATATATATATATATATATATATATATATATAATGGGGTTATGTAGGGGGTTTAAAAGGGGCAAATGGGGGGGGGGGGGGGGAACTTGCTACTGCTGCTGCTGCAATGGGCTATTGCTGCTGCGTTTGCTGGTACTGCTGCAGCTGCTCATAGCTGCTATGGCTGCTGCTCCTACTGCTTTTGCTGCTGTTTTTCTCTTCTTCATCTTCTTCTACTTCCTCTACCTCTTCCACCCTATATATATAATATATTATATATATATATATATATATATATATATATATAATATATATTTAATCCCTCTACCTCTCCATCTATAATTGTATATATATAAACACACAACCACACGCACATATATACATATAATTTATACCTACACATATGTAAATACATATATATACAAACATATATTTATACACATATACACATATCTATATATTTAAATTCATACTCACCACACACAAACCACACTCTCTCACTCATACACCACCACCACCACTCTCATGACACCACTCTCTACACACCAATACCACCACCACCATTCTCTACACAAACACAATACATATAATATAGACACATATATACATATACATATATATATATATCATATATATATACCACTCTAATTAATAAAACCCCCAAGAAATCCCTAACCTAGATTTTAGGAAAACCCTACAAATTCTATGGGCAACATGTAGAGAATCATCTTCTCTAAATTTATTGTGAAGGGAAAATGCAAAAAGAGGAATTAATGGGGAAATATGAGCTTACCTATGGTGGCTTTCTTGAGGAAGAGGAAGAACTCAAAGAGAAAATGAGATGGAGAGAATAAGAGATTACTTAGAGATGAAGGAAAGAGAGGGGGGGTGCTCCTACATATGGCCGGCCATGTGGGGGGGCTATTGGGTTGGGATCCAATAAGCCCCAACCCATTAAGCTTAGTTTGATTTGTTTCGGGTTTGGTTCGGTTTGTTTCGGTCTAAATTAATCAACTAATCAAGCTCTAAAATGGCTAATTAAACCATGGAAATAGGGTTTATGATTTCTAACTTAATTATGATAGTGTGTGGGCCAAACACAGCTAGTTTGTGGGTCCCACTAGTGTCCAGGCTACCCGGGTCTCCAAATTGAGTTCGAATTGGATAAAATCCAAACCAACCCAAATAAATACCAAAAAATCACATAAAATCAAATAAAATTCCTAAATTATAAAACTTGTAAAATGACAAAAATACCCCTAATTCGAAAACTGGAGGTGATACCAATTCCCTCTTATTATCTTACATTGTAGCCGACCTTCACCTGAGAACAGGGGCTCTCATAATCACTGTTAGAAATGTTAGAAATGATTGGATATTAGAGCATGGCATTGGTTAATCAAGAGAGATGGGTCAACTGATATGTGTATATCCTAATAAGGACTAAAACATGAGAGTCACTTAGATTATAGCAAATGGGTTAGGGGGAGTTGCCAGGTTAATATTGGGTTCCATCTCAGATTCTCGACCATGTATAGATACAATGGATTGTAGTGGTTTATCTTTGAAGAGGGACACTGACATATGAAGACTGGTTATAGGTTTATGCTATAGACTAATTTAGGAAGGTTGACACTCAGATATAAGCCACTGTATGATACCAAAGGAAATGTCCTATAACAATTTAGTAATCTCTGAATAATTTTCATTAACAAGCAATTTCACCTTGGACCAATGCTGAGTTTTGTTATGCTTTCACTAGACTGACAGCAGGTATGGGGGAAGGGCAGGTTAAATTGCTTTTAAGGAGTTCATGATATTTCTGTTGAGTGAAATGAGATTGAGAATTGGATGAGCTCCTGATTAGGATATGTGGAAGTTTAGGTCGGATTACATCAGTTGTCATAGGGCTGATTGTGTCAAGTGCTTAGTCTGAAGCATACCAGTCCTAATTCAGGACTGACCCTTTGGGGATTGGTCTGAAATCAGATAACAACATTCTAGAATTAAACCTGAGATTAGACTTGACTGATTTGTGATATCAGTTAGCACTGTTCTGAGTTGAATGTCAGGCACTTGGGGAAAATGGTGAAATGCACCAAGTCAGAGCTTGGTACAGCTTGAGTACTGATTTGGAGAGTGCTGACTAGTCCAGTTTAGGGAGAATATGTTATGCAATTGCAGGAAGGCTTTTCAAAGACTCAATTAGAGATTTACCTATGTTAGTTTACACCATTGTACCTTGTCTAAATGGCTAAGGCTAGTTAAAAACTAGATGAGTTGTGGGTATCATATGTCAACTAGGATAGACCTTGAAGGATAATCTAGCTTACTAATTATCCCATTTAGTGTATTACTAATTTATGTTATAAAATCATATAAGGAATTTAGTTAATAGATACGAGTCATAAATTTATACTTGTTCAGATTTTAAAACAACTGTACCCATGATTATAGGAGGATATCAGCTGTACATCTCATACTTGATCACCTTGAGCAAGGAAGTATATTCCTCGGACTTGTCCATTTTCTCATGTCTGTATTTCTTGTATTCCTGTTGACACGATATATCACGAGATTGTCTTGTATCATGTTTTCTTGAGTTTACTTGTGTCTGGGAGGGAAAATACTACAGATGTGTGATCAAACCCGTGTTACTATTCATGTGAATAGCTTAGGCCCCGCATCGTGCACGCGGGACCGAAGAAGGTACCATTTCATGTTCATTGAATCTACCCAAGCCGATCACACACTCTGGATGTATTCGATATGTTGCACATTTCAGGTTCAGGTTGTATTTCATGTTCAGGACTCATTTCATGTTCCCTGTATTTACTTTCAGTATTCATGTTCATGTTCATGTCTTGTTCTCATTTCTCGTACTTATATAAATTTCATGTGTTCTGTTCTACTATGATGTTCATGTTCATTTCCTTGGATATAATTCGCTGCCCTGACTAGGATATGTTGCAGGTGAGTTAGAGGCTATCTATGACACTTACTATGGGCAGGAGCCTGGAGGCACCTATGAGCCAGTTGATGTTGCCCAGGACCTAGAGGCTGAGGAAGCCAAGTATTTCCTTTTTTAGCTTTATCTGGACTTGTTCACTATGTTTTACATTTGCTAGAATGTAATAACTTTATACTTGTATTTGAGATTTGGGATTCGATATTAGATGCTGTGATTACTTTCATTCTTATCTGGATTCATAGTTCTCCCTAGATATTGGTACAACTTACTTCATCGTGTCTAACAACGAAGGCGGCGTGTCCGACTCGTGTCCGATTATTCGGGGAGCGGGTCGTGACAATAAGTCCAAGGAACATGTCTCGACATCCCTCGATCCAGGTGGCGGAATAATTTATTGTAAATGATGGATGTATTATGGAACGATTATTCCGGCACTCCTTTTGTAA